>JAUEJL010062061.1:0-18233 GCA_032274825.1 Drosophyllum lusitanicum | reverse complement strand
TAAAAAGGGTGATTTGGGTAAATATGATATTATGATAACTTAAGAAGGGTATATAAGATATTTGTAGTTTAAGTTGGACAAATATGATATTTTGATGTTTGATAAGGGTATTTATGAAATTAACCCTTAAAGTTTAAACATTTGACAGACATTTTGCTTGTATCAATTGCAATGTATATAACTTGAATTAGGTGGCACACATATTAATGTTTTTAATATAACTCCAATCCCGTTTAATTTCATAGCTTCACAATGATGGTTGTATAGCTTCAAATCTTGATGGTTAAAACGGAAAAATGTAAAACCGAACCAAAAATCGAAAACGAACTTTAAAACCAAAAACCGAATCACTCCAAAACCGAACGGCTTTGTTTTTTGTTTTGGTTTTCCAAAAACGAACCATGTTCACCCCAATAAGTTGGTGTATCTTCCTCTTTGAGGCTAAGAGTCCAGGTCCTGTTATACACATAGATTCATATTGGAGAGTGTGTTAACTATTCAAAAAACTTATCAGTATTTATAAACTTATATGTTCACATAAATACTACTATTCATTTCGCTTCTCATTTTTAACCCATACCTAGTGATATACTCTAATTCATACATATTTCTTAAGCGAATTTCCCCGCGTTTTGCCTAGATTTGTGGTGAGAATCTTTATTTTAGCTTCTTAATCACTTGTTTTTCACCATACAGCCATTTATTGGCAATTCAGCAACAAACGAGCCATTCCCAGTTGATTTCCAACAAAGTTGTTGAAAAATAGAGAGAAGTAGTGCTTTATGACCGATCACGAGCTGTGAAGACCACCTGCTACACGAACCGGAAAGCATTTCACGAGTCATGTGGCCAGGGTCCTTCACGACCCCTCACGACCTTCTCATGGATCGTGAGAAACCTTATCAACTGACACAGACCCACTTGTCCCACTTGGTCTAGCTACCAACACTTCACAACCCCGGTCACGATCCGTGTAAGGTCGTGAAGCCCATTCATGCCCGTGAAGACTTCCCTCTACATCTTTAAATGACAGTTCGATTTTTCAAAACGGAGGTTCGACTTTTTACATACTTCCTCCAAAATTGCTAGTCCAAATCACTTCCAAACACCTCTAGGGAACCCTTGGAGAATAGGAGAAGACATTCCAAGCTTGAGGAGCTACCATCTTCATCACCTTCATCACCATTGATTATTGTTCTTCATTTTGGTAAACTCTAATCTGATTTCCAGAATGTTGAATATGAAATCAGTAGATTGTATGATTGATATTGTAATCATATGCTTCTAAACTCATTTGTTCACTTGAATCAATATGATTCCAATGTAGCCTTTTGTAATATGTATGCTAGTATGCTCTGATCATATGAATTTCTAGATGTTATTGATGATGATGATTCAATGAGTGTATGATTGGGTGTGTTTATTGTTAATTTCAGTCCATGTGAGTTATATGAGCATGTATGATATGTTTGTCTACATGATTGTTCAATTTATCTTCAAAATTGCATATATTCAAACAAGAGTGGTCATGTTAGATTCATGCTAGGTTTGGTGGTTTTTGATATGTTTTATGCTTGGTATGTATTTTTGGGGATTCACATTAGGTTAGTGGGAGATGGATTGGAATCCTAATTTATGCACCTTGTTGTGTTTCCTAGTGGTTGAGAAGTTATGCTCATAAAACTTGGTGTGTTTAAACAAATCATTTTGTAAGTAAAGATTTGGGGTTACAACGGTTTTTGGATATTGAATTTCTATAAACTTATAATTTGTATGAACACGGGTTGAAACATCATTGTTTATAACTCTTTACATGTTAATTTGGCTATTTTGGGATGTTTAAAGAAATTTACTTGATCAATGTTATAATGGGGGGGGTGTGTGTGTATTTGCACTATCTATGGCTAAAAAAGTAGAGCTCATTTGAGCTAGCGGCATTAAAGTCTATAAGGTGTTCTCCCTCTTTAAAGATTAAGATTCATTTTTTGTGATGGACATAGAAGTGGATGAGAGATTTCATACAAAACAAGAATTTGTTAATTCTCATTCATTTAATTATGAATTAAGTAAGAAATGATATAATTAATCATGCACGGACTTTTCTTCACCACGTTGTTATTGGAAAAAGAGAGTGAATAGGACGTTTAAAAGAAGCAATGAACTTTGAACATACAAGGGACGCTTAGAATCGGTGTGCCTAAATAAGTATAAAGGGTGTGCTTTTAACTATATATAATTAAAGGGTCTGCCTGCCTTTTACTAACTAAAGATATTTTCCTTCATACATACATGTACTACATGCCTGGCTTGCTTTTTTCTTCTCTCAATAACATTATGTTAGTTTAGAGCATGTGTGGGTGAGATGGAGGGTTAGATGTGGTCAAGTTGGCGTCGTCCAGGGTGTCGTATTGACCTTAGTTCGGCGTCGTGATTAGGGTCCCTTCGTTTTTATTTTCTGTTTTCTTATCAACGGCTATAAAATAAAAAACAATCTAGAGTTACAATAAACTATAATGAGAGAATTCTAAGTGTGATTGTGATAATTTACATGATAGATGGTCAGAATCTAGTAAACTATACCATTGACCGATGTAAAATGTGTAGCTTATATGCTTAGGTCTTAAATTCCGGATGTAAGGGTAGGAATGTAACTCCGATTAGTAAAAATTTTCTTAAAAAGGACATCGAAAAGAGAGGATAGGTACTACAGTATGTTGTGGTGTAGTACGATCGACCAATAGTTTGTCTTATTTTTAATCTTTTAATATAAATAAAAAACTAACATGCATCAAATTTATTAAACGATCATAACCCTTCATTTAATAAAATAAATTTAATTATTTGATCTTGACCACTCATTTAATCAAAATTGGGATTTCATTTTTACTTTTCTTTGTCAAAATTGAATCAAATTATTAGAGGAATTCAATATAAATCTCTTATTAAATATTTATCAACCCTAATTTACAAATATCATATTTACCCTTTATAACATTTCAAAATATTATATTTAACCAAATTTTTAATTTTATCATTTTAAAATATTTTATAAACATTTTAAATTCTTTTTAATTATAATCAATAAAGGTTTGACCTTACTTCTCTAATTATAACAATAATTATCGATGTTTTGTACAAAAAATACAACAATTTCTCTTCGTATCATGATATCACGTTTCTGCTGGCACGTCTATCCTTAACCTCGTGTCGACACTTCCACCCCTGATCTGGGTGTGGTTATTTTTTTAAATTCTTATTTTTTTTGCGTTTTGTAAATATTTAATATTTATTATTTTTTAAATCAACCCATATATTACACGGACATTTAATCTAGTTTATTATTATTAAAAAAAACATTTTACTATTGAAAGTAACGTTAAATATTAGTTTTATAAATAAACGGTATTTTAGAAGAATACATTTGATATTCTACGGCAATATTTTACGTGTATTTAAAATTGCATTTTAGATATAAAAAAAGAGGAACCAATTTTTCTTAGAACCTCTATATATGAGATGGCAATGAATCGGATACAGATTATGTCATATCTATATTTATATCCATTTAATTTTTCATTATCCATATCCATTTAAAATAATTATGTCCGTCTGTATCTATATCCTTCAGATTAAACGCGTAAATGGATATCCATAAGAACTTTTCCCTCAATGAAAATACCATGTTTTTATATATAATTATGATCTTTAATAATATAAATAGATATTTTCTTTCAAAAAAAGATATGAATCAAAACATAACTTAATATAACTACTATTATGAGCATAAAGCATAGTTTCTTTCACTTTGACACTTACACTTATGTAATCGATACTAGGGATGTTCATGGATTGGATAAAACCGAATTACTGAACCGAAACTTTTGGATAAGACTATTTGGTTCGGATATTTTAGATTTTTGGATTGGATTGGATCAACACCGAATAAAGACTAAGAATTTCGGTTTAGTTCTAGTTACTATTATCTAAATCGAATAAAACAAATAAGAATATATATATATATATATATATATATATATATATATAACACTACTGGAACAAAGTAATCCATACGTGTCATATCTATGTTTATTTATAACTTATTATTTTTAATTATATATTTATGTTAAAGCTACTAGTCCCACTAGTTATAGTAACTTGGACAACTATATTTTAATCTTTAATAGTATATATATCAAATCTAGTTTTTAAAATATCTCGTCTCTTTAAACATGTATTTATATAATAATGAAAACCGAATTGTAAAAGCCGATTTATCCTAATTGTAATTTGGATGGTTTGGTTCGGATCTTAAGATTGTTTGGATGAATCGGATCTCACTTTTCAAAACCGAAATCTAATTGGATTTACTCAATTGGATTGGATTAAACCAATCCATCCGAACGTACACCCCTAATTACAATGATGGTGGTGGTGGTGTTTGTGTGTGGTGTGTGTCTAATAATTGCCATTGCCATTGTAGCAGTGGGTAGGGGGACGATTGAAGTGGTGATGTTGACCGACTGACGAAGGTGAAACTCGACAAGGACGGAGGCATCAACAAAGATGGGGTCTAGGAACTTGGGAAAGTTATGTCGATTGTGATTTTGACCGAAGTTAGTTTTAGAAAATACAAATGAAACAAAACCTAAACATTAGGGATACTGTGTACAATAAACTAACTATAAAGACGAAGAGTGTAATTATTGATATACCACACGCACTAAATATTTAATTTACTCTTGTATATACTCTATTTATATCAAAATTATTTTCTACAGAAAAAACATATAGTTTAGACATTGCAATTAATGCAATATTTAATTAGTAAAGTGTTATTTTTAACCTTATATTTAATATTGATTTAATTTGTAAAAAGATATGATAATTATAACCAATTAAAGATAAAATATAAAAAGTAGTAATTAATGATATTTATTTTTTAAAATGAATAATTATTTTAGAACGTATTAAAATATTTGGACGGAGGGACGGAGGGGGTATAATCTTACATTCTTACGAGACCATTCGCGACTAAAATAGTCGATAAAATTTAGACGGTCTACGCCGGTCGTTCGTGTAGTCATGACTCATGTGAGAGAGCGTTGACCTGACCTTTCCCCAAACAGGGTTTATCTCACCTCTGTGAGCTAAAGAGCTCCTTAATGTTTCAAGTCGCTTGATTCTCGATTACCTAAACATGTTCTTCGATTCCGACCATCCACACTCGATTCCATAATTGATGTAACAAGATAATTCGGTCTTAAGATCAAGCAAAAGAAGTTCTAACATCTTCGTTCGGATCTAACGCTTTGGTCTCAATTGAAGCTCTGTTGCTGTTTTCGAATAATATAGGGTTTGAAGAGCATCGAACAATGGTGCCTTCAATCGCATTCTTCACGCTCCCTTGCGTTACATCTTTTTACTGTTGCAGTTCGTGTTGTCATCGTTTGAAACCTCGTCTTGTAAAAGGTATCGTCGTGGTAATCTTAGTTAACACTCAGCCTATTATTCGTCCTTTCCTTTCCAATTAGCATCTATAAAATTTATTCAGGTATAATAATTTTATTCAAAATCGGAGTTTAATCTCTCGATCGAAATCCACCCTGAGGCATTCCGGATTGTTTGCATTCAGGTCTGTGTCTGTGTTGAAGCTTGGCTTAAGCAACTCTTATTTGACTAAAGAAGGTACATTTGCATTAAATATTTTACGTATCTCTCGTGGTAATATTGGACTGATCCTAACGTACATGTTGCACTCTTGTTACTTAATGTGTTAACACAATGGATTCATAAAATCTCTGTCAGAAACTATTCTTATTCCATTTTATTACTAGTATATGCGTTTTGATTTTTGTTAGGTGCACCTGATTGTGTAACATGACTGTTTGATGAAGCAAAAATGAGTTTGTTGTTAGCTTTAACAACTACAAGTGTTTTTTCTAGTTGTTGTGGTCTTATGGCTGTGTAGCATAAAGCCAAACTATATACAGACCTTACATAACGTTAAATGTTGCTAAAGTGGGTGCCATGTTCAATTGTTCATAACTCTCTATCATTTTAGTTTTGATAATGTTATCCTAAGTTCCATGTATATATTTTCCAACGCCACTTTAGCATATAAAGTTGCAGGCTTGTTGACTTGGGAGTGAATGCAAGTCTAGTATATCATACTGCAATGTTAGTTCTCTTATTATAAATTTCACACCTATTGACCGAAGACAGCCTTAGGATAATAGTCTAGATGAATTTAATAAAGAGTTGTGTAATAAATTTTTTAAAGGGGGTTGAGAACTAAAAGATGTTAACGCATACATTTGTTGATATATGCGAAGAATCACATTCATGTACGCAATTTAAAAGGACAGTAAGTAAATAGAATTAATTTCCGATGCACTTTTCCATATGTCAATGTAGCTCACCTAAGTAGCCATTGCTAAAATTGGCAATTGTTCAGTGATCAATGTCGGGGTGCTCTTTATACAGCTTGTGCATTAATATGCTCATAAATATTTTGACTTGATTTATTCCATGAAGAACCTTCTTATATACTATGCAGTTAGATGGGTTACGAGTTTAGGTCCGTAACTCATTAGATAGAGACCAAGCTTCTGAAAGAGTTTATTATGTAGATTGGAAATAAAGCACCTGATTTTCTCATTATGCGCGTCTTTCTTTTTCCCCCTTGCTTTCCCCATCTTTCAAAAAACGCTATCTTGAAATTTCGTGCTTTTGTTTGAGTCCACCATGTGATACTCATATCTGCACAATGAATGTGCTTAATTTTTTTATATAATATGTTCTGTGCTATGTGTAACTCTGATGACATCCTCTGTAGATTGACCATCACTAAAGAAAACGACAAAGTACGTTGGTTGATTTATCTGATTATTTATTTGATGATCCTGGTTGTGTGACATGAATTGAGCTGTGTCATTCAGTTTTAACCAATTATGGTGCGATTATCTATCACCATGTACTCTGCAAGCAGCTTTTTGTGGATTTACACTAATTACATGTCACTTGCAGCTCCCAATTTGTGCCAATGGACATTGATGTGTCAGCCTCTATTGATAAAAATAAATTCCATGGATTGTGTATGTACACACTTGAATCCACCAATGCCCCTGAAGATCTTTCTGTAAATAAACTCAGGAATGATGTAAACGAGTCTCTTAATATTGACAAATATCAGGTTCCAGACCCCAGACCCCCATTTGAAAAATATGATTTTCAGAAGAAAGAGAAAGCTATTGAGAAGTTTTTTGGCAAGTGTGATAAATTTCCCAGTTCAAGCAAGATCACATCCTCTGCAGAAGCATCTATAGAATCAGCATTTAATGCCAATGCTATAATTGTCCAAGAATCAACGGCTCATGATGATATTAAATCTTTTGATCCAAATGACTCATGTTCTCCATCCCTGCCTGTAAGCATTGCCTTTATTTGGCCCATTTATATTTGAATGGGTTAATTTTGGTTGTGTATTATCTGAAACAGGTTGAAGGAGTCAAATGATTCAAATAAAAAATTTAAACTATAACCACTAATAACATTGTTTTGTAATGATATTAACGCTTTCATTACTTATACAAAATAGACCGAGAATATAGAAGTGTTGCGGAATTGCGGGTCAACCCGGCATTATTTGTTTCAACTTGTACTAAAAAAGACGCATTTCAAAATGATCCTGTTTTAACCAATTATTACTGGAGGAGCCCATATTGACATCTCTAATTCAGTACACTGTACTGTACTTTCTTCGTTGTTATCACAGTGACACATGCATTTTTTGGAGGGAAATTACTACTTCTTATTGTTAGTATGCAAGTTCTCTAGCTATAAATTTATTGCAACCGTTTAGTTATACGTCTTATGTATTACCTTTTGTTCCATTGTTGGCTTGTTGCCCCTTTCACACTTTGTTTCCCCACAGACCACTCTGAAGCCTGTATCTGCCATAAAAGGTACCCGAGCAAAATCTGGAGCGGCCCCACCTCAAAAGCTGACCGTGAAGTGGGCCCCAGACGTCTATGATCCCGCTCCGACCTCGGTCTCACACTCTGTTACAAAAAATAGGTCTCAAAGTCGCAGTAAGAACTCCAAGTCCAAGCAGAAGAATGGAAGCAAGTCATCACGTCGAAATAAATGCAAAGAGAAATTGGCGGGTAAAAGAGGAGGCGGTTGATTATTGCGAGGTCGCACCAACTACCATTGACTTTCAGCTTTGTCAAGAGATATGGCAAATTGGCAATGACAAATCAGGTATGTTATACTTATCTAAGACCGTAAATAATAAATAAAAAAATCTTATAATCTGTGTGGAAACTTGTTATAACTGTAGTTAGTTTTTTCACAGATTTGTGTATATCGATAGGTGTTTTTAAAAAGTAGTACCAAGTATTGGTGATTATTTGAGTATTAATAAAGTTATGGATGATTTTGTACTGAATTATGTATACTAAAATGCTGATGCAAGCTAGTTGTACACACATATACTAGTAACGTATTCATGCTTTGGCTGCGGTTGCGAATAGAGAGCAACGGTGAAGAGTAAATCAAATACACATACCTAGTAAAAACACAATAACCAAACATGTTTTTTAACCCAAATCCCAGTTAAAACTGCCATGAGATTGTAAAAAGCATTAATACTGTAGGTGCTTGTGGAAGTGTTTTAAACTAAATAAGTCAGCTGTTGGGATCAAGACCACAAAGGGACTTTGAGTGATGGGAGAGGACTGCAATAGGCAACAATGTGAGAAGAGGATTGTCGTAATAGAATTGAAGAACTTGTGATGTGATGTGAGAAGAGGACTACTAGGGGGAGTCCTTTAGCACATCATTGGGCTATAAGCTTTTTGGTGTGCATGAGATATGATTATGATTTAATTATAAAGATTCAATTAATAACATCCAAATAGTTATTAATTTACAGTTTTTTAAATAAGATTCACTAAAAAAAAGATGAAAAAGAAAATTTTGTTAGGATTTATAATATTTTATAAAATTCATGTAAACAAATCAAACCAAAACTATTATCTTTTTATAAAATTGTATTTATTTCTACCAAGTCCTCTCTAATAATAAAATTTCAAAATGGTGCTAAGAAAAGTTTGCCGTCTTCGTGTCATTTATTCCAAAACAGAATCTCAATTCGTGAAGCGTTGATTTCTAAAGGTATTGACTTCCTTTCTATTTTATGCCAAGATGCAAGGAACAAGTAGAGAGTTCGACTCACATTGCGTGAGACTCTTCTTTTGCACTTGCTTTATGACAAATGTCTTTAGTCAGCGGGGTGTCGGTTTCATTGGAGTTCCTAATTTCTTAGTTATTGTAAAATTCAAAAAGTTTCTTGGTTTTTTGCCACTCAAAAGGAAAAGGGTTGGTTTGAAGCTATCATATAGTATTATAGTCCTCCCTTTATATTTTGTGGAAAGCAAGAAACAATTTGGTCTTCGACGGGGTCAAAAGATCGGTTTTAGAGATCTTTGAGGTTCAACTTGCTACTTTCAATTGCTTTACATGCAGACGTACAAAGTTTCGGGAGGCTCGTTGGGAAGATCGACTTACTTCTCTTGATTTGGCTTTTTTATTGTTACACGATGGTTTGCTTCTTTCAGACTGATCTTGCTGTAAACATTCTGCTTCTGTTCTTTGTTTTTAATTATATATTTGTAAGTTGTTTTAATAAGCTCAATGTAAAAAATATAGTCTTAAAATTTTAGTATTCAATCACCGGTGATTCAGTATACAATCACATATGATTTTTAAAAACATCACATGTAAATTACGAAAATGTCACTTCGCCTAAAATTTTAAAATACAATATGGATCTTTGAGTTGTGTTCAATAAAGTCCATTTAAAAAACATAGTCCTGAAATTTTAATATTCAATCACATGTGATTCAGTATATAATCACATGTGATTTGTAAAAGTATCACATGTGAATTATGAAAAATTAAGAAAATGCCACTCCGCCCAAATTTTTAAAATTTAATCTGGATCATTGATGACATTGATCCAAAGGTTAAAATTAGTTTCTTAGGACTATGAATAATTATGACTATATTGAACATTCTTTATGGATTATTTATGTCATTCATTCAAAAGCTAAAATTAATCCTTTAAGACTATATCGAACATTCTTTCTCTAAAAACAAATTCTTATTTTTTTTTCATTTTTCATTTTAGCCAAGAAACTGTTTTCTACTTTTCTGGAGTGTGAGAATAGAAATTTACACGTGAGACTAGGTGCCAGGTCAATAATCCGCGTGAAACCATTCTCAACCAATCAGAGTCAAGCTTGAATATCTATATAAACCAAAACCCCACCCTCTCGTTCAACAACGCATATACTATTCTCTCTTCTCCGTAATTCACAAGATCATCAATTTGTTTCGATTTTAACAAATGGCGCCAACGAAGGCTGAAAAGAAACCGGCGGAGAAAAAGCCATCGTCCGCCGATAAGAAGCCGGCGAAGGCGGAGAAGAAGCTCCCGAAGGAAGGCGTATCAAGTGGCGGTGTAGACAAGAAGAAAAAGAAGATTAAAAAGAGCAGTGAGACTTACAAGATCTATCTCTTCAAGGTCTTGAAGCAAGTTCATCCTGATATCGGAATCTCAGGTAAAGCCATGGGGATTATGAACAGTTTTATTAATGACATTTTCGAAAAGCTCGCTCAGGAATCGTCACGTCTCGCTCGTTACAACAAGAAACCGACGATTACTTCTCGCGAGATCCAAACGGCGGTCAGGCTTGTGTTGCCTGGTGAGCTTGCGAAGCACGCTGTTTCTGAAGGTACCAAAGCTGTTACCAAATTCACCAGTACTTAGATCGTGATCCGGAATCAAACCGAAGTATACGATTTGATCTGTTCAGATCTTAACTCTTCAGTGTCGGTTATTTTTTGTTTTCGAGATCCAGATCTGATATATTTCAATGATTCATTTTGTTTGTTGATAATCAACGTTCTCAGATTCGTAATACATGTTTCATGAATGTGGAATTCACAATTTACCGTGATTCGAATTTGAAATCACTCATATCAGGACACATCTAAATTTGAATTTGCTAAATGGCGTTAGACGTTCTGTAATTGGTGTTTTCAGGCGTAGAAATTCATGATATATCACAAATTAGCCTCATCAGATTGTGGTTGAAGCTAGTATTTGGGATAAATCTTTAGATGATAACGGTTGATTTATCATTGAATGGGATAAATTTATGGATTGTATTTATTAATCCCATGTTTTACAGTATTCCTTTAAGCAAAAAACGATTTAGATATGTTGTATATTCTCTGATTCTGTTAATCATGACTCTACTCACTGTTTTAAGATAAGTAAGTTTGAGAATTGTTGAAACTAGTATTTGGAAAAAGTTGTTTGAAACTCTATTCTCAGTAGGGGATATAGTGCTGGCAAGTTGTCCTTGTTTTTGTGAAAACTTCTTTGTTAAAATCTTTTAAGGTTGTTTTATGAAGTTTTAAGGGCTGGTCTTGGCCTTTTCTATTGATCTCAAATAGATATCATGGTTCTATAAAACTCGTATTGGTTTCGCCATGATTTCGTCAAGGCTTGAGGCTTGATTATGCCGTCACGATGGCATAAGGCTTGAGGTATGCTAAGGCATAGCTTGGAGCGCCTTTACCCGTTATAAGTCGTGTTTTTAGGCATGTTAAAGATACCGAGTCATATGAGATGGTTAGTTATACCAAAAACAAATAAAAAGATTGATGAACTATATTAAAAACCTATAATTATTTGTATTTTTATTTTTGTTTGTATAATTTTATATACATAATTATAATTTATACACAAAATTATCGCCTTAAGTCACGCCTTGTGAGACGTTGTGACCCAGCCATGGCTTTTAAGGCTTGAGGCTTGATCATGCCGTCTCGCCACGCTTCACATTATTTTAGAACCTTGACAGATGCAAATGCTTAAAGGGAGATTAAAATGTTTAGATTCTTTATGTTCAGGGCATTTCAGATTAATCGTGGCAGTGTATTCTTTTTCCTTTAAAAAGTGTTTGTTTTAGCTTATTTGAGGCCAACTTTTCTTAAGTCTATTTTTGGGCCTTTTTTTCATAAGCTCGGCTTGTTTTATTTATTTCAAGTCATAATAAGATCGTAACTAAAAAAATAAATTAAAAAATAAACTTAAAAAAACTAAGCCATTGGTAACCTTAGCAAAACACCCCCACTCTTACTTTTGTATTTTTTTAACAGCGGAGTTATATTAAAAGGCTGGGTCCGCAGTGACATCCATAAGAGGCAGTATGCGAGCCCCAAACCATGCACCAGAGGGAGTAAACCATCCTCCATTGTTTCCGGAAACCCTCACAATGAGGCTTGAACTCGAGACTTCACAGGCTCACAGTGGGATAAAACTTCCATACCACTAGGACAAGTCCTAGTTAGTGGTCATTAGATTTGTATTAATAGGTGTTCCTAGTCTTCAACTTGAAGTTTTCTTATGGTCCTTAGTTTTGAAATTTTTTGGTGAGGTATAATTAATTGGAGGCTTGCCTTGCCTTGCTTTTTATTAGAAAAACAAAAAAAGTAACTATTATATTTATTCCTACTTATTTTAATGTAATATTTATGGTTAGTTAATGATATCCATATGTAACAATCTACTCCATATTATTAATCCTCTCATCCACTCTTTAGTAATGTGCATTTATGTTTCATGCCCAATATATTAATATTCAGCCTAAAGTGGAGTTGGCTATCTATCTATCTATAAAACTAAATTCCTTGCCTGGTTTTGTTTTATAGGTTCTTGTTTGACAGTTTAGTTGATTTGGAGCTTAAAATGCCACTTAATAAGCATGCTAGTTTTCTAGTTTGGCTAGACAAACCAAATTGATTATCAAACGATCTAATTCGATCAATTTGATCGTCCGTACTTTTAGAAAAACAGTTTTTTTATCTTTAAATAAATATACGACTGTTTTATATTGTCTTTCATATACCCATTTAGATAGGATTAAATATGGTTGTAATTTGATAGTATGAGATTTTCATGGAAATGGGATTTTCAATTCAAACCAAGGTTTGAAGACTTGAAGTTAACAAGGAATATCAAAAATATGAATTATGTAAAAAATAATCTATATAAATTGAAGATGAAAAATAGAAAATAAAAATAGTTATCAAGTGCAATTTATCTAAGTTGAATGATGAAAAGTAAAAATTTATAGAGAGTTAAAATTGAAATAAATAGTACTTTCTTTGTAAATTGATATAAGGTGATAATAACATTATTCACTTCTCAATAGAGATAAGGGTTTGAACTAAACAACATGGTTTTTTATTTGGTACACTTCTTATAAATATATTTAACTTTACATGTTTTATTATTTTGTGTATTTTGAGCTTTAAAATTTTCTATTGTGTGTATCGAACATTTCTATTTGTCGTTATTGTGTGTATTAAATTTTTTATTGAATGTACTAAACTTCTACATTTTTCTATCTTTTTGTAACAAAAGTACATACAATAGCAACAAATTAGAACATAATAAAAACTTTTGAAGTTCAAAACACATTATAATAAAACGTGTAAAATTAAATACATTTTAACGAAGATTACCTTTTTTTTATTTCTTATATTTAATGAAAAAGAAAGACAACATGTTTTCAAAATTAAATAGCCTTGGCCAACTACCGATTTAGTTGACTGGAATAAAGAATTCTTGAAATAACCAGCTATTCGTTGTGAGTTGAGAGGTAAATGTCCCTAATTTTGCTAATATACTTATTTTATAAAATCTAAATTAAGTAGGGGGAACACATATATAATTAATTAATTATGGTTTAGAACTTTAGATAACACTACATAGCTTAAACATAGTTTATAAGATACAATCACACTTTCAATGGCTAATATGACCTTAGGCTCAATACGACTGTATCATTCTATAAGGTGGTATCAGCCTATTGTGAATCTTGTTAAGCTAACTGACACTACTTTAATAGTGTTAACATGACGGACTTTGTTTGTAGATAATTTTTTAAGGAAAGGTGAAAAGAGCTCTTTAGACAATTTTTCCTTCTAAGAAAAGGGGTGGTGTCTCCACTCTCATCGCCTACCGTCCCAAAATATTATACTTCGGTTTTCTCTCCACTCTCATCGCCTACCATCGCTCTATCATCGACCAACCTATCGCTTATCATCCTGTCTAATGTCGATCCATTGCCTAGTCTCTGTGTAGTTGTCACCTAGTTTCTCTTTATGTATTTGTTGCTCTGTAAATACATTTGTCGCTAAAGGTTATCGTCATTGATTTCCCCATCTCCAAAGATTCGCTGTCGTTTACCATCATCTACGATTATCTTATATGTGAGCCAAACTTCCAAAGGTTATTATCGTGGACGTAGGTAATATTTTTAGTTTACTATCTTCATCTATGATTTTCATTTTTTATCTGTTACATGAGATCGATGTTTTTTTAACCTGATTTGTTTAAATGGGATCAATGGTTGTTCTAATCTGATTTGTTTGAATTTTAGATTTATTTGAATGAGATTATCTACGTGTTCTGATTTGATCTGTTCAAATGTTCTTAATGTGGTAATCTTATTTCCTGGTAGTGTGATTTGTTGGTATGTTTTTAATGTAACGTGTTTGTATGATAAAGTAAACATGTCACTTCAAAATAACCATGTATGTGAATGAGAAGAAGTAATTGCAACGACGACAATGATGATTTTCAACCATATGGTATTACAATAGATCATAAAAATACACCTACTTTACGATATTATATTTTTGAACAATTAATACAAAATGTAGAATAAATAAAAATTAAAAAAGGTTTGTTATGTCATTTGTATGAATTAGTTTCCACAACTTATTCTATATACATAAAAAAGGTGTATGTATCTAGCAGTATCTATGATATATGCTTTTATCGTCTACACTCACAAATAATTAAATAAACAAATGATAAAATAATTAATATACCCCTCGTTTAAAATATTTATAAAATGGTATAAAAACATATATCATATCTCTTATGTGTAAAGTATTTATGTCATTACAAAATATACGAAACAATTTACTTTTCAACTCTAAAAAAGTTAAAGTTTCAGTTTGAAACAAATGAATATGCAAAACAATCCATAAGGATGCTACCAAAAACCTTTTTAAAGCAAAACAAAAATACAAACCCGACCCGACAACAATACCTATCACGTGCACGTCACGTGTGAGTCAAAAGCTGGGCCAACGACACCAAAACCAGAACAAACACGCATTCATTATCACATCATCTTCATCGGTACAAGCCCTTCATTAACTCCGCCATATATTCATCACCCTCACCACCAACACCCTCTCCTCCGCCACCATATGGATATCATCGGTCCCCCTCCGCCGCCGCCATTAATCTCCATCGGAACATCCACTTCCACCACCACCACAGACACTAACATTCCTCTTCCTCAAGTTTACAACAATGGCGGTTCTGCAACTGACAACGGCGGCCTATCAATCCAACACCACCGCCACTCGTCTTCTCCTTCCTCATCGTCACCGGCGTCTTCAGTAATCATAGTAATGATTGTTATATCTTCCGCTATAATCCTCTCCGCCACGATTTACCTCCTCATCCGCTTTCTCTCACGGCGCTGCAATCGCTCCTTCCGTACTGCGTTTTCCCCTGCTGACGACGTCGTTTCTGGAAATAGGAACGAAATCGAACACGCGCATCAACATGTGATCTCTGTAGGTAACAATAGTGTGGAATCGCTTCCGCTTTTCACATTCTCTTCTCTCACCGGAAATATCGCTGGCGGTGATTGTGCAGTCTGTTTATCGAAATTTGAAGGTGTAGATCAGCTTCGGCTTCTTCCGTTGTGCTGTCACGCATTCCACGCACAGTGCATTGATGCCTGGCTTAGGGCTAACCAGACCTGTCCGCTCTGCCGGTCGCCGGTGAATCCTTCAGATGCGGAGGTTCTGAACAAAATAGGCTCCGTCTCCGGTGGCGGTGGAGATAGAGTCGGTGGAAACAGGAGTAACAGTTTTCGTATCGAAATAGGCAGTATAAGCCGACGACGGGAGCCGTCTGACTTGGACCGGAGGTCGTACTCCTTAGGCTCTTACGAGTACGTTCTCGACGACGGTTTCGAGATTCCAGTCGAATCAACGCACCGCAGCGGCGCTTCCGATTGTACCGACAAGGATTCGACAACACTGGAACCGCCGGGACAGAATTTGGCAGCGGAGGTCGGTGCTGGTGCTGGCAGCGGACGTCGTAATTGGTTGCGAGACTACGTGGATCGTGTGTCAGTTTCTCTCTCGTCACGTACTCAATCATTTCGTGGCTCTGGAAGGTTCTTCAACGGAAGCGGTCGCCGTACTGAGCCCGTCGACGACTTTGAAGCAAATGGTAGAATCGGAGAAGAGATCAGCGAACTTTTCCGGTGGCTCTCAGGGGTATAACTGTAAATTGGTTATCTTAATTTTAAAGACGTGAATGGAAACTCCATCTTTTGCTATTACCACTCTGAAATCGTTTAGGGAAGAGTGGATTTAGCAAAGAGTGGGATTTTGATTTCTAAATATAAAAATTATTTTATGCTTTTTATGTATATTCAAGACCTTTAAAATCAGCAATGAAATATACTCCCTCTATGCATTTAATCGAATTTGTAAAACAGACGACATTTATTTCATTAGGTACAAGTTGGTATATCTCATCAAATAACCATTTATGTTTAAGTTTCGATCGATACTTTAAACGTACGGTAAAAGGTTGTGTTCAATAAAGTCTACGTAAAAAATATAGTAAAAAAAATTTAATATTCAATCGTAGGTGATTCAGTATACAATCACATGTGATTTGTAAAAGCATCATAGGTGAATTACGAAAATGTCACTCCGTCCAAAATTTTAAAATTTAATCTGAACAATTAATGATATTGATTCAAATGTTAAAATTAGCCTTTTAAGACTATGAATTAATTATGGACTATATTGAACATTATTCGAGTAAAATATGATAGAAATCTTATAACAGGGATTACGATTAAAAATTGATATAGGATATTTAGGGTGTCCTAAAAGAACAACGGATTCGAACATTTCTTGTATATGTAGTTGATGGCATTATAAAATTATATTTAAAATTCCATGATGTGACAACCAAACATTCCGAGTGTTGTTTCTCCTACGATGGTGGATCTTTTGTCATGTTGAGTGTCTCCAATGTGCACAAGTCGTGGAAATTTTCAATTATCCATCATCTTATTTATTTATTTATTCATTCTTATTCCCAATAATGCGTATTCCAACAATGTTTAAATTTGCTCGTATCGAAATTCAGAAGGTATCTTGCTAAGCTTTTTTTTCCGGTTTATTTTAAATTAGCTTATTTTTTAATTTACTGACATGTTATGACTTAAAATAAGAAAATAAGTTAATCTTATAAAAAAATAAGCCGAATTGAAAATAAAATAAATGAAAAAATAGGCTTATGAAAAATAAACCTATAATAAGTAGAAACAAACACCCCTTTAATCTTCTATTATGAATAAATCATTCTATATAATTACAATTATAAAAAATATAAACAACTGAATAAAACTTTTGTCTTTATATGCTACATTATGTATATGTAAAGACGTAACTCTTATTTATATTTAACATTATGTATATGTAAAGACGTAACTCTTATTTATATTTAGGGTAATCTTAATCAATATGTATTTAAATTTACACGATTTGCTATTATGTGTATTGAACTTTAAAAGTTTTTATTATATGTATCAAAATTTTAATTTATTGCTATTGCGTGTACTTTGATTATATAAAAAAGGGAAACAAGTGTATAAGCTTACTACATACAAGAGAAAGTCTAATTCATACAATAATCATAAATTAAATGTTCGATACATATTATAAAATTTTTTAAAATTCGATACACACAACAACAAAATGTGTTATAGAAAGAATGATAATACAGATGGGCAAAGAAAGTCATAAATCCAATTTTAGTATGTTAGATGCGTATATATGAAGTCTGTTGTATGCTTATATAATCACTAGCACCGTACATGCGTAATGTGTAACGCCCCAAATTCTAAAATTTGATATTTGAAATAAAACACATAAAAGTGTTCACATCTGAATATTTTAACAATAAAAGCGGAAGCATAATCTGTTTTGGAAACCTGTTGTATCAAAAGATACATACATAAATACTGTCACAAGTTTAA
>JAUEJL010062050.1:0-18237 GCA_032274825.1 Drosophyllum lusitanicum | reverse complement strand
TTCGATAACCGAGGGGGTTATCTAATGCCTATGGCATTAAGGTCGAGTGGACCAACTTGATGGATGTCTTTAGACATTGTGGCCAAGTGGGCCTGGCCGAGGGGGCCTTATGTGCAGATACGTGTTACTGTGTGGATCATAAGGTATGAGTAATGTGTTTCTCACTAAGCTTATAGCTTACCCGTTGTTAATTAATTCTTTTCAAGACCTTCAGGAAAAGACAAGGGCAAGACACCAGCATAACAGCCGCTCGAAGTTTAAATAATTTTATAGTTTATTTCAAACACTTATTTAAATAGTTTCCGCTATTGAGATTTAATATTTAATTATTGGGATGAATGTAATAACGGTATTATTATCTATCTATTTATTTGAATGAATAAAAAAGTTGGGCGTTACAACTTGGTATCAGAGCCTTGGTTTAAGAAAATCAGACGGGCGCGAGTGGTGTGTTTGGACTTAAACCTTGGTTCAAAATAAAATTTCAAACTAGTTAAGTGTGGAACTACAAGTCAGACTCGGATACATGTTCTTGTTTAATTGTTGTGTCTGGATCTGATCGTGGGTTCATATCTAACTTGAATTCTTTTTATAAAAACTTTCAACGGGTTGTCAGCTGGAGCTTAGGGTCCTGGTGAGCAAAATCGTTGTGATATTATCTTATGATGATGTGGTTAGTGTATGATTCATACTGAGTTTCTATGCATACAGCTAGGGTGCTAGCATAGATTTAGAATGGCCTATACGTAATACCTTTGTGTTACAATTACTTGATGACAGAATGTAACACTTAAGTGCTTTTAGACCATTGGATGATATGATGATTTAATTCTATGATCATTGTGATACCGATTATATTGATGTTATTACTACCTTGTGTATTGTGAATGCTTTGTGGTATGCATGATACTAGACATATAGGTTTAGAATAATTGAATTGGCTTTATTGCATGTTCTTGTTTGATTGTTGCGGTAGGGTAGATTCAAGCGCTCGACTTTCTACATGATCTAAGGTTATGCATAGCACTGTATTCATACTACACTAGACTAATAACGGATGTGTTGGCTTATACATGATGCTTTATATTTTGATTTATAATGCGATACATGGCCTAAGCCTGTGAATCGGGACTTCTTGTGGTAAGTTAAGATCAAATATGTATAGTGTGTTCGGAGTAATATACGGGTCCATATTATTACAAATACACGGAACATGTTGAAACTTGACAGAATCATTGGAAATCTTGTGAATCAGGTGAGGGGTACTTGTAGGGTGTTGTACGCCTGTAGAATAGGATTGCCTTAGTGTGTATAGGGCTACTTCAAATATGACAAAAGGTGTACGAATGGATAGAAACTGTTTTGTGTGAAGGACAGTATGATAAAGCCACCTTATGTTTTACTGCTTTATCTATACTTCCAGAATGGTAACCACAAGAGGAAACCAGAACTTGTTGATAGGGGGTACTGCCAATACTTCCTGGGATGGGGATACTACTAGTCACGCAGTTGAGATTGATCCCCGACAACAGCTGAGGGCCTATAACTAGGCAGCTACCTGTAACCAGCAACAACATAGAAAATGAATATCATGAAACCGTGTCTCATGATAGATTGGTTGCTGCTATGGAAAGGCGTTGGAATAAATCTTGCCTAATATGTTTCAACAAATGAATGAACAAATGAAAGTGATGGTCGCGGAGGAGGTGGAACGGGTTGTGACAGCCAGGGAGAGTAATCGTTGACCAGAACATCAGGTTATCAACCAGGGTACTAATGCGGGTGTAGCTACCGTGACTTTTCAGCTTGCAATCCTCCGATGTTTAAAGGAAAGCCTGACCCAGTGGCCAGCACTAGATGGGCAGTGAAGGTCGAAACTGCATTCTGTACTTGCTATTGCCCCGCGGATCATAAAGTACGTTTCACTATTAACCTGCTGCGTGGGGCAGCAAAAGATTGGTGGTCGCTACTGGTTCAACAGAAGGGTGAAGCATTACTTGAAACCACCTGGGAGGAGTTTAAAGAGATGTTCACCGAGAGGTTTATACCGTAGGTGGAAGTTGAGAGGATCACCAGTGAGTTCTTAGCCATGAAACAGACTACTGAATCAATCAACGATTTAAATGCAATGTTTTTGGAGAAGTCCCGGTTTTGCCCCGAATATGTGGCAAACGAAAAGATGAAGATGTTTGGTTACATGAGTGTACTGAAGACGGAAATCAGGGAGTTTGTAGATTCAACTAAGTACCAGACTCTAGATCAGATGATGACTGCTGCCAGAGCACGAGAACCGGAGTTAGAGAATCAGGAAGTGGAGAAGCACGGAAAAAGGAAGTTGGAATAGGTAAACAATGCGTCAAAGAAAGTGAAGTTGTTAGAAGGAAAGACCAACCGGGATAAAGAGGCACCGAGATGCAGGAAGTGTGGCAAGAATCATTTGGGGGAGTGTAAAACTATGGCTTCGGGGTGCTTTAAGTGTGGCCGGTCGGGTCACATTAGTAGAGACTGCAAAGGTCTGCTTTAATTGTTATCAACCAGGGCACATGAGGAATGAGTGCCCTCGGTTAATTGCAGGGGAAGTCAAGGCAGTTGCGCCAGCCACTCTCAGAATTACAGATGGAAGGGAAGAAGAAAAGAAAGAAACATCTAGGGGAAGGGGCAGGGCCTTCCAACTTATTACCGAGGAAGTTAAAACCAAGCACGAGGTGAACACAGGTACTATTACGGTTGACCTTGTATCAACACTCTTATTATTGACTCTAGAACTAGTACATTCTCGCGTTTTATGTTTTTGTAACAACTTAAGAGGTAAACTTGAATGTTTAAAAACTCCCTTAGGGGTAGGATGTAACACCGCTTTGAAAACAGTGAATTTACTGAAAATTCAAGTTTTTGACACGCATGGGTCCCTTTCAAAATTCATAAACCATCAGGTTTTGCAGCGGAATTTAATTTTCAAAGTATTACATCAGTTAGTTACATTACATCATTCTTGAAACATCTGTTTGGTGTTACCTAACACAATGACCGACCATAGCAACAAATAATTACATCGAACAAAAAGTGTCCCATCCCATAAACATAGATATCCTTTCAAAAGCAACCCGCCTCACCAGGCCTTCTAATCTTTACCTGTAAAAATGGTCAACGCAGCAACATTAGCTATACAACATAGCTATAGCTAGTGAGTACTAACTTATCATAAGCTTCAACAAAGCAAGTCATACAACACAAAAGTAAATAATCAATGCTATCTTATCACATTGCGGTGTGCTAACAAGATCGACAAGAGTCATGTCTTGCAGGTTAATTAGACCCGCTCAAAGACCCAGACCGGGGAATTAGACACAACTAACCGCGTTGGTGGGGGAACATAAAGCAGTCCACCAAACATCGTTTCAAAGCCATTGGCTTCTCGGAAATCCAGCTACAACCGGCTGATTTCCCTCTGGTGTTAAGGAACGGTGGTCCTAAAGAACCTAGACCTGGTAGGCCCCCGAGTCTCCGTTGATCCCAACATGACCCAAAGGCCCTCTGGAATCCAGCTACAACCGGCTGACCTCAACTTACTAGTGGGGGTTCATTTACAACCAGCTGACCTTAATCCACTAGCAGTCAATGGACCAATCACATACACACATACTTATGATCTTATATGGATCAATCAATTTGCATGCAATTTCATTCATTCATTCATTCATCGAGGTGGATCCAATCTGGATCCATCATCATACATATCATCAAATTCAACTAGGCGTCTCCAATCTGGATCCGCTGGCATGCACTTAACATATGATCTACAAGTATCAAGCATGACATAGCATACTAACAGCATAATAAGACATACACCTCCATTCTTAAGCATACCTGCAATGAAAGATTAAACATACATCATACTATCGTACATAAACAATTCAGTCAATCAATTAGTCATTTAGCAATCAAGTCTCCCACTATTGAGACTTATGAAAGCCGGTACTCACCCGAGGAGCTTACATGCTACTTTTACACCGGTTCAGCTAACTCGACAACTTCACCTAAAAACATCGTCATTTGCGTTAAGCGTTTGCACATACGAGGTTCTATTACTAGAACACATACAAGAACCAACTAAGGTTCATAAACATCTTAGAATAATCTCACATGATTCAGCACAAAACGTGCCTTCAAAATACTTAACATCTAAAATGACCCTTTATGATTTTCACCCGACGCGTCGCGTCCAGGCATCGGACGCTTCGCGTCGTGACCATTAAGTCGGATGGCGAAAGTCGGATCACACAAAAGTCGGATCAACAATTGATCCGAAAGTCAGACCAAATGGTGGGATCAATAAAAGTTGGATGGGCATCAAAGTCGGATGAACAAAAGTCGGACGAATATGAAAGTTTCACGAATTAGCAGGAACGTGTCGCGTCCCTATCCCCGATGCATCGCATCGCGTGCAGACCTGCACTTCATCTTCTTCTTGTTCATCAACCAGCCGATCTATTTTCTTAAAACTTATTATTTCCAGATCAAAAACTCGTTTAAATCACTTCTAAAACACTTTTAAACTTCATATCAAATTGAGGTCCAGCAGCCAATACAACATACAACTAGCTTCAATCATTCTTAAACTTCACAAAACATCATACTAACCTTTCTTTGATTCAAAGACAACAAATCTCCAATTTCATTTCTTTCAAGAACTCACGAGAGAGGAGAGAGCAATTGTGTGTTTGTGTGTGTTTCTAGTTTGACTTACCTTGTCAACTTAAACATACACGTATATATGCATTCTTATCCAAAGGCAGAACCGCCTTTGGATTTCTTCACTATTAATTCTTTTCATATTAATCATCCACTAACTAACACACACACACACACACACACACACACACATATATATATATATACACACACACACTTCATTTAATCACATCTTTAATTAACTTTCTCATAAACATATACAAATTGGAATATTTACATATTCTACTAACTTACGTACATGTACTTACTAATTACAACTAGGCCTAATCGAGGATGTTACACATGTTATGAGAGTTTTATATTTTAGAGAAAGAAAGTAGAGAGTTAAAGGTCTTGAAGTCTTATTATGGAAGAAATCATGGTTGTGGAAGCGATGCTTCTTCTCAAATTAATCAATTAGTATTCTAAGATATCACTCACATATTTTAATTTGTTGCCAATTAAGTATTTACCGGCATGAAGGCATTACTTCTCTTGTTAGTAATATTTCATATAACCACAACGTTTCTTATTTATTTAATTATTTTAGTAAAGGAACAATTTAATATTAGTTATGTTAAAAGGGTTAATTTTGGTTATATATTATTTGTAATGAGTCAAAAGGCTAAAACCTGAAATTCAACCAAAAAGGGAACACGTCAAACGGTTTAATAGTTGTTGAAAGCGTTCGAGGTGGTTTCAACCCAACCCATTCTGAGTAGCATATGTTTATTACACTGAAGTGTTAGGTATTTATAGACCATGTTATGCCTCATGTGCTAGTTATGATCATTTTTCACATACATTCACGGAATTAAACTTTTGTTGGTGTTTATGTAATTTCTAAATCTGTTGATACACGTTGTGCTTACGTGTCAGATCTGGTCACAATTTTCTTCTACGAAGGGGTGTTTCTATTGACGCATTTGAATCACACAGGTTAGTTATTTTCTATTTCCATCTCTCAAGAATTATTCATCCCATCAATTTCAAGGATATACCTTTCATATTCTTAGATTTGTTATGATGTATGGGATGTTGATTATGATTAGTACTGATATCTTGTGGTCCACTTAATTGTTGGTGTTTTCTTTATCGGTTATGATTCTGTTTTGCAAACATGAGGTTCAGATAGTTGAATTTTATATAACTTATTCGCAAAAAGCTATTTAGGAGGTTTTATGCATCTAAATACTCTTCTAGTCATTTTAACCCGTTAAATTCATTACCTATTTTCATAGAAAAAACATACAATTAAGATTTAGCAAATTTACTTACATTGATAATCCTCGTTGAAATTTATGGATAGCGTATAAATAAGTTGTAAGTCGGAAATGAGAGTTAAATACCCGCCAAAAGGGAACCACCAACCAAAGAGGCGGCAACCCCTATGTCTATCCTTTTCTTATTCTTTTCTTCTTCTTCTTTTCTTTCTTTCTTCAAGAACAAACACACACACATACACCTTAATATATTTAAAGTTTTGGAGTTTTGAGTTGGAGATTTGAGGAGGAAGATCACACCTATCATTGGGAGCAAGTAAGTGTTATTATTTTAAAGTTTGAGGTGTTAATGGGTCAAATGGGTTGTTGATTAAGTTTATAGATTTTCATGTTTTTAGTTGAAGATTTGATGTTTAAAAGTGTCTAAAAGGTCTCAAACAAGCTTTGTAAGTGTTAGGAGATGTTTGGGATTGATTTTAGGTGGTATTTGGTCGAGTTTTAATGTGCAAAATTTAATGGCGGTTCTTACTGTTCTTGCGCCGTGCCGCGATATAGTAAGGATCGCGCCACGACCGGGTATTTAAGTGTGACGCGACGCGTAGAAGGTTGGGACGCAATGCGTCCAAGGAGTCAGGTAGTAGTTTTGTTGTTTTTCGAGTGCTGATGCTTGGTTTGTTATTATAGGTTCATATGCGAACTAAAGGCATTGTTAGAAGATTAATATAAGCATATTTGACCCAGGTAAGTACCAACTTAACCATTATTCATTATGTAGTATTTGTGGACTTGTTGATTACCGTTAGATATGTATGAGACATGGTGATTTAAAGAATATGATTGTGACCAAGATTTCAATTCTGAGTGTGATCACGTGTAAGCTAATTTGACCAATTGATGGGATGATCGGCATGAACATGAGTTAGTGTTGAATATTAGTTAACGAATGACCAATACTCACAAAGATGAATATTAAAGATAATTAAATAATGCTCCCAATAATAAGGAGCTAATTCTACCTATAATGGTATGATATCCAATTGAATGTGCAAGTATCAATAATACAATAATGTATGTTTAAAGCATATATGCTAACTAAGTGTAGGAAGGTAGTTCATGAGTACTTTGGACTGGTGTATACCTAAATTCCTACCATGTTTAGGATCATGATGATATAATAAATATGATGGTTATGTTGACTAGGTTCACAATCATAGTGAACGAATACACGTTTTATGATTTATGCAATAATTGTATGTCATGACTATGTTGTACTCGTGTGTTCTACTCATCATGTATGAGTAGAAGTTGTTGTGTTTATGCATGCATGCTATTCCATCCTGAATCATCTATGTGTTTGTGTATGTCCGAACATTTGTGGACTGTTTTACAGTCGTATGCATGCCTATGGTTGGATCCCAAGACCTGTGGGTCATAGTTCGGGATCAATGGTGACTCGAGGGACCATTCCAGGTCGTAGGTTCTGCAGGATCGCCGTTCCTTAACGTAAGCGGCAATTAGATACCCGCTCATCCACCGGCATGGGTGGGTGTGCTTGATTCCCCGGTTAGGATAGTTGAGCCGAATTTACAACCCTACGAGATATGATGCCTACCGATCATGTCAGCACATCACAATGTGATAGAATAACAATGTTTGTGTTATCATGTGATGCCCTCTGTGTTACATGACGTTTATGGTTATGCTTGTGTTCACTAGATTTTAAAGCTAACCCCTTTCTAGTTTGTATTCTTTTGTAGATGTTTACGTTTTCCAGTGCCGGGGGTTGCTTTTGTGGTACAGGGGTACTTGTTGTTTGATGACAGGTATGATGGTCGGTCGGTATTGATGTTGGTAACACCCGTTTGTAAATCGAAAACCTGGTTGGGTTATTTTAAAATGAAGAAAATACTTTGATAAGACTTCCGCTGTTTGTTTATCAAACTAAAATTTGTTTGAATATAAGTTTTAAAAAGTCAAAAGTTAACCTTGAAATCGCGATGTTACAAGTTGGTATCAGAGCTTAGGTTTGAGTGAATTGGACATCTGATTAGGTGTTCAGTCTCAAACCCGGGCCCGACCATCATAGTGTCCTAGAGTTTGTTATGAGTACATTATGTATTATGTTTGGATACTTGTGTGATAGGAATGCTTCTTGCTTTAGTGTTGCTAAACTAGGTTTATGATTGACTAGTAGAATGGAATTGTGATCATTTACCAAAAGAAATTGATTGAAAGAAAGAAAGTATTCAACAAAGAAATTAAAGAAATAGCTAAATGATAAAATATAATGAACTAATCGAGGAAGTAATTGAGAAATAAGTATGTAAAGCTTATGAAAAGTGTGTCAACGATACAATCGGATGAATCGTGTGTAACAACTCAAATAAGAACAGTAAAAGGTCAAAACAAGATTATCAATACATTTATTGGTTATATGAGGAGGTAGATAAGAAAACAAAGTGTGAGATTAAAGGTATCCAGAAATAAAGAATAAAAAATAAAAAAAATGATTATGGCATTAATGAATCTAAAAGTAAACAACAAGTGTATATGAGTTGTGAATGGAAAGTGATGTTTGGAACAATATGATATAATCGGATTAATAATAATACTAAGTAGGAAGTGATACTTGATAAGTTACGGAATTGTAGTAGCCTTGTTTGCTGCTAATAATATGATAACATTGAAGTATCTAAAAAAAAAACTGTTGCCGGTTTTTATAAAAAATAGTAAGGTGTAAATAAAAAAGCCTAATCACGGATTCTATTTTGAATCCCGAAGTTTGAAGTAAAGTTACGATAAATAATTGTTAAGATAAATGTTTATTAAATTCAAGTATCATTTGTTTACAATCTTTCCAATTATGAATAATTAAGAATGATTGACGAGAAATGTTAAATTAACATAGATTGATAAGAGTCAAATTCTATAAAACAAAGATGTCGAGAAAATATACCTTAGTTGTGAAGTAGTATCTCTATGAGACCTAATGCCAATGGTTGATTAGAACTATAATGACGTGTAAAAGCCATAAGTGTGTCCATAGCCTATAAAGTGGGCAACAAAAGAGAGATACCAAGAAAAATATTGAAAGATTAAAAACATTTGTATAAAATAAAAAGGAATTATGAGATTTGCAATTAGTTGATACGAAGCG
Organism: Drosophyllum lusitanicum; assembly: GCA_032274825.1. Classification (NCBI taxonomy): domain Eukaryota; kingdom Viridiplantae; phylum Streptophyta; class Magnoliopsida; order Caryophyllales; family Drosophyllaceae; genus Drosophyllum; species Drosophyllum lusitanicum. The sequence goes on along the minus strand of JAUEJL010062050.1, from coordinate 9,126 downwards.
ATGGTCGGAAATAAAAAGGAAAGGAAGCAAAATATTGGTTAAATTTGATAAGTAATTATGAAAAGCAATAAAAGAAGTAAGATTAACTCTATTTGGGTTAATAGTATTCCTTGGTGTTAAAAGGAAGTCACAAGCCATTTGAAGTGAAATATATAAAGGATGATTCAGTAATAGATCTAAGTTGTGAAGGTGACTACACATGAGAAATGATCAAGGTAAGAGGATTGAGAAAACGGATACCATACAAACCTTCTTGAATACAATTACAAAAGTAAGGATGAGGTCCTTAGGTGACCTAAATAGTTGTGTAATTGTAATTAGAAACTTTAAGAATGTACCCCTTCGGGGTAGAATGAGGAAACAAATAGTAATACTAAAATCGTGCTAAGATCTAGTGTAATGAACTAAATGCTCAATTGTTGATTGTGTGTTGGACTGATCAAAGATGTATAATTCCCAAAAGATATCATTTTGATATAATGAAAGAGAGGCAACATAATTGTCAAGTATATAATGATATTCTATGGTTCAAATGAACAATGAATTATTAACATAAAGCTTCAAATGTGCAAGTAATATGTAAATGGTAAGTTGCTAATTTCTCAAAGCAAAGAGTGAAACAAATATGAAGATAACCGAGAATAACCATTGGTTATAAATAAACGAATGAAGATTATAATTATAACAAAAGTAGGGACTCATAGTCCCGTTCGGTTGTAAAGGAAATATGAAATTATGAGGCATATACGATGAAACGTGTGTGTATAATTGAAATGACACAAAGGAATTCAAGTGTGATATGAATTTCCAAAAGTTAATAAGTTCACCTACGGGTGTAAAAGTGATCATAAGACTAGAGACTCTTATGGGTGAGTCAAGAAAGATCAAATATGCATTTATGAATATGTGTTGTGAAGTCACAAGTGGTGAAAAACGATTACTAAAATAAAATGTATAGCTGTGATGATAATGAATAAGTGATGCATATATACAAGTAAATTTTAGTTGATGTTATGAATGTGTAGTGTTTTTGGTAAACACCATTCCTAACAAAGATGAAACATAAGAACCATTCAAAAAGATACAATATGAAAATAAGTAATGTTAGTACCAATAATATGTGAGAAATTTCTAAAATTACTTAATCTGTTAAAAGTTATATACCACAAAGTATATATGTAATAAAATAATTGTGGAATTAAAAGAATAGTCCAAGGTATTCCAAGTATAATTTAACTTTTGAGTAAGTTAAGAATTACACCTGTGAATGTAAGTGGCTATAATTACGATGACTCGTTTGGGCGGCTCGAGAGAGTTAAGGATGCCCTTATAAGGGAAACTTAAGTACTGTATGGGAACTAATAATGTGAAATGTATAGAATATTGATGAAAAGAAAAGTAAAATGCATGTAAAAGATGAATGTTAGTTAAAGTTTAATTGATTATGTGGATATATGAATCCAATGATGAAAGAGGATAATTAGAATATAATGTAAATAATTGATTCACCAGAATCTATTAATTCGATCAAGATTTGTAATTAAACAAGAGTTTGCCTACGTGTAAAATTCAGCCTTCCAAAGTAAAGTATTTATGTACAACTAACTCAAAGTGTTAATGAAAGAGCCATAGACGAAACTAATGTCAAGCATTGGTAATAAAAGTATATAAATTTATGCTATGTAAAGAAAGAAAGAGATAAAATATGGAAGTGTGTGTCTGTGCATACAAGTGTACGGATTAAAGAAATGAATGTTTAAAATTTATTCAAGTTGCCAAAGATGACTATAGAAGGGTTATAATAAGAGAAATAAGCATTTTATGTAAAGTTTGAGCATAAGTTAAAGGGTGACCCATTCATAAGATCTTGTCAAATCTATGATGTGAAATAGGGGGCATGGTGAATGTTTAAACCCAAATTGTTGTATTTGAGAACCTTCGTAGTATTAAGTTTGAAAGCAAGTGTTCCTCATCCTAGAATGATAGTGGAAGTTTATAACTACGTGTATAGCCATGATACAATTCCAAGGACGTAATCCTTTTTAAGGGGGTAGATTTGTAATACCCCCAAAATGGGCCTAGTTGTAGCCTTTGCATGTAGAGTTGTGTACTTGTGAAATAAATAAGATTTTCATGTTTAAAAGAGAACGATATATTATTACTTTTAAATGAGGTGTTGAATAAAAGTTGATGAAAACGAATAAAAGTTATCAATTATTAAATGGTTTAAAATAATGATTCCTAATATCTCCTCGTTAGAATTTATGGATAGCGTATGGAAAAGTTATAAGTTAGAAAAGAGAGAGATACCCGCTAGAAGGGGACCACCAACCAAAGAGGCGGCAACCCTCTATGTCTATCTTTTTCTTATTCTTTTCTTCTTCTTTTCTTCTTCTACTTTTCTTTCTTTCTTCAAGAACAAACACACACACACACACACACACACACACATACACCTTAATATATTTAAGGTTTTGGAGTTTTGAGTTGGAGATTTGAGGAGGAAGATCACACCTATCATTGGGAGCAAGTAAGTGTTATTATTTTGAAGTTTGAGATGTTAACGGGTCAAATGGGTTCTTGATTAAGTTTATAGATTTTGATGTTTTTAGTTGAAGATTTGATGTTTAAAAGTGTATAAAAGGTCCCAAACAAGATTTGCAAGTGTTAGGAGATGTTTGGGATTGATTTTAGGTGGTTTTTGGTCGAGTTTTAATGTGCAGAATTTAATGCCGGTTCTGACTGTTCTTACGCATTGCGCCGCGATGTAGTAAGGATCGTGCCACGACCAGCTATTTAAGCGCGACACGACGCGTCTGGGGCATGACGTAGCAGTTTTGTTGTTTTTCGTGTGTTGATGCTTGGGTTGTTATTATAGGTTCATATGGGGACTAAAGGCATCGTTAGAAGATTAATACAAGCATCTTGGATCAGGTGAGTACTGACTTAACCATTAATCATTATGTAATATTTGTGAATTTGTTGATTACCATTAGATATGTATGACACATGTTGATTTAAAGAATATGATTGTCACAAAGATTTTAATTCTGAGTGTGATCACGTGTAAGCTAATTTGACCAATTGATGAGATGATTGGCATGAACATGAGTTAATGCTGAATATTGGCTAAGAAATGATCAATACCCACAAAGATGAATATTAAAGATAATTAAATTATGCTCTTAATAATAAGGAGCTAATGTTACCTATAATGGTATGATATCCAATTGAATGTGCAAGTATCAATGATACAAGAATGTATGTTTAAAGAATATATGCTAACTAGGTGTAGGAAGGTAGTTTATGAGTACTTTGGACTTGTGTATACCTAAATGCCTACCATGTTTAGGATCATGATGATATAATCAATATGATGCTTATGTTGACTAGGTTCATAATGATAGTAAACGAATACACGTTTTATGATTTATGCAATGATTGTATGCCATTTCTATGTTGTACTCGTGTGTTCTAGTCATCGAGTATGAGTAGAAGTTGTTGTTGTTGTGTTTATTCATGCATGCTATTGGATCATGATTGGATCATCTATGTGTTTGTGTATGTCCGAACAATTGTGGATTGTTTTACAGTCGTATGGTTGAGGTCAGGCGGGACCCTAGGGGACTTGTGGGTCATATGTCGGGATCAATGGTGACTCGAGGGACCATTGCGGGTCATAGGTTCTGCAGGACCGCCGTTCCTTGATGTAAGGGACAATCAGCTATCCGCTAAACCCGAAGGAGTTGTTGGCTCCATAACGATGCTTGGTGGACCGGTACCCGCTAACCCACCCGTGAGGTTGGGTGTGCTTGATTCCCAGTTAGGATCGTTGAGCTGGATTTGCATCCCTATGAGATACGATGCCTAGTGATCATGTCAGCACACTACAATGTGATAGGATAGCACTGTTTGAGTTATCATGCGATGCCCTCTGTGCTACATGTTGTTTATGGTTATGTTTGTGCTCACTAGCTTTTAAAGCTAACCCACTTCTAGTTTGTATGCTTTTGCAGATGTTTATGTTTAGTGGTTCTAGGGGTTGCTTTTGTGGTTCTGGGACACTTGTTGTTCGTTGACAGGTATGATGGTTGGTCGGTATTGATGTTGGTAACACGAGCTTGTAAATGAAAACCCAGTTGGGTTATTGTTAAATGAAAAAAATACTTTGATAAGACTTCCGCTATTTGTTTATCAACTTAAAATATGTTTGAATATAAACTTTAAAAAGTCAAAAGTTGACCTTGAAATCGCGTTGTGATAAGAATCCTTTTGGATTATATGCATGCATGGAAAATGAGAGTTATTAGAAGTCTTTTTTAGTGAAAAAGTTACCTAGCTACGATTAGGGTTTAAATTCCATATGGATAGCATGGTAAATTGATTTTGGGAGATGGATTTGCATATATTGTTGATGCTACGGGAAATGGAAAGATTGATATTTGTATTAAAATTTAGGTGAAGATCATAAACACGCAGTTCCAAATCTTCTGTTAACTAATATAAAATAGATTATACATGTTTTTTTGTAAAAATATTCTTTGACTTGAGCCATTTGATTAATAAACACTTAGATTTTGGGTGCTGGTAAAACATATATATATATCCTTGTGAGCGCACACATTTAATTCTCATGTTATTTCAGTTCTCTTTATCTAAATATAGGTTTTACATGGTGAATTATATTTGAATTCATTAAGAAAACAAAATTTCGAGCCTTGTGGGACCGTAAACAGAGTCAATATCCTTTTGATAACTATGGACAACCAAAGGGTTTTAGTTAAGTAGATTTTCTTGAAGTGAAAGCTTATTAACAGGATCTTGCCTTTATTGAATGTCAGCTACATATCACACAACTAAATATAACAATTTTATTATTTGTTTCCACACAGAGCATCTCCAATGTATGCATTAAACATAGAAGTGATTCATTGTCAAAAGAATAAGAAGGGCGCATCATTTTGGTGTAAGTAGAACGTATTATTTCAAGAGAACTCCCAAGAAACATATACAACTTGCTAAGTATAATTTTTTTACGATTCATGATTAAGGTTCATATTTATAAATTTTTGTGTATGTACACTTCTTACATTTTTTTTGTTTTGCAATTGATATGACACCATTTTATGATTAAAAGATTCGAGCATTTATGATGAAAATGGTTTCAAAGTTTGTAGGTAATCTCCATGACCAAAAATAAAAGAATTTTTAATTGTGTTTCGTAATGAAAGTCTCTTGGATGCCTGTACTTCTTAAAAATGAAATCTTTGTATTTTCCTAATGTTAGATGTTATGAAGTTCCATTTGTGAAGTGATCATTTTGAGTATGTTATGGTGGTGATTGTTTATACTTAATGGCGGATCTTCATGTCTGTTTATATTGGTACCATAATTATGAATTAGATTGAAGTTTTTAACCATTTTCTATGATACATTTTGTCTATTTGATTTCTATTATAGCGGAAGTTTGTTAGTTATGAAATGAAATTTGATTATATTTCTTTTGATATAGTTATGTCATAGTCATGCTAATCGAACCATATATATAGCTTAATTTATTTTGAAATGCCTTTTTCCCCACAATCGGCTTAAGGTACCATTATTACTATTGTCAATAGAGTTTGTTACTTATTACAGATGCTAAAGGATTGATATAACAAATTTGTCATTGTAAACAATAAATTAATAATCATGGTCTAATATTTTACTTTCTTAATGAACATATATGATGAGTTAATTTCATCTTTAATCATGAATGTTTACATGAGTTTTAATGTTAATCATGGTCTGTTATTTTTGTCAATGTGTATATAAGTTTTAATGTTAACAAAGCTCCATCTACATAGCTAGAGAACTTTAGGTTTAGCTTGCGAGATATTGTTAATGTGCCTAAGACAACTAGATTATTGCAAAAGAAAGATCAAGTCCTTTATTGTTATACTGCTATAGAGACTCCCAAAAAGATGGAAATATGTAGATTTCTTGAAATCAAGATGGATTTGCATGCAACAATGCAAATAATAGACATGTATCAAAGGTACGCGGGGTGTATTTACGAGAAAATTTCAAACTTTTAACATGTTATAGTTGTGTTTTCTTAATAGTAGAAAACAAGTTTTGTGTTTTTTTATATAATAATACTTAAACATAGTCTACCTTTTCATCTTTTCTATTTTACATTTTTTGTTCTTTGTTTTTAATAATACTTGATGATAGTGTTGAGAATGGAGGTTGGCATAAAGATTAACGCTCCACGCTGTGGAGCGGTGTTGCTTGGCATGGAAATTTGTTCAAATGATTTGAAATTTAATTTCCTTCATGTTGCTCATGGAGATGTAAAAGTGCATGACGTGGAGATGGAGTTTAGAATTAGTTTTGAAATTTGAATATGGATATTGCTTAGTTTATCCTATATCGAATTTTTGAACATAAATTTGGATAGGCCAAATTTGAAACATATCTTTATCTAGTTCTCTCCTATAAATACATCTCATGTAATTGTAATTCATATGCATCAAATAATAAAGTAACATCTAGTTCGGTCATGGACGTAGCTTGATCACATCGATCAAGTGAACCACGTAAATTCTCGTGCTCTTGTTTTCGTTTGCTATTTGCTTGTTTATGTGCTGATATTGTTTGGGTCCATTCCGCGTTTCCTTACAACTGGTGTCAGTCAGTTGAAGCAATGGTAGAAGACGGGAAGTTCAAGATCGACAAGTTTGATGGCCATGATTTTGGTTTCTGGAAGATGCAAATTGAGGATTATTTATATAAGAAAAAGCTTCATCTACCATTATTAGAGACGAAACTAGTATATGAAGCACGTAGCTTGGGACTTAATGGATAGGCAGGCTCTTGGAGTGGTCAGATTATCATTGGCGATGAACGTCGTGTACAATATCGTCAATGAAAGGACCACGTTTGGATTACTCAAGGTGTTATCCAACATATACGAAAAACCTTGAGCTTCAAATAAGGTTTTTCTGATCGGAAGTTGGTGAATACGAAGATGAAGGCATGCGTTACTGATCACGTGAACAAGTTTAATTCGATACTCTCGAGGTTAGTATCAGTTGACATTAAATTCGATGATGAGGTACAGGCTCTTTTACTTTTATCATCTTTACCTGAAAGCTGGACTGGCATAGTTATGCCGGTTAGTAGTTCGTCTGGAACTACTAAGCTTACTTTTGAACGGATTCAGGATTTTATCCTTGGAGAAGATATCTGTAGGGGAACTCCGGGGAATCATCGAGTTATTTATTGAGTGTTGATGGCAGGGGTAGAAAGAATGACAGTGTTCAAGGTCAAAACAGAAACACGTCAAAATCGAGAAAGAGAGGCGAGTCAAATAACAAGAAGGATATTACTTGTTGGAACTGCAAGTAGAATGGGCATTTAAGAAACCAGTGTACTGCTCCTAAAACTCAGAAATAGGTGAATGTTGTAGCTATGACTCTGATGCTTTAGTCTACAGTGTTGAGTGCTTGGTTGAATCCTGGATTATGGATTTTGGTGCATCGTTCCATGCCACCCCATGAAAGGAACTAATGTGAAATTTCAGGTCATATTATGGTTAGGTTTGACTAGCTGATAACAAGAAACATGATATTATGGGTATTGGAGATGTTGTTCTTGGAACTTCCCTTGGTACAGATTGGACTCTGAAAAAACGTGAGGTACTCGTCTCAAGAAAATGTTAATTTTAGTTGGGCAGTTGGATGATGAAGGACTTCACGTAGTTTTCTGGAATCACGAGTGGAAAATAGTAAAAGAGAATATGGTTGTTGCTCGTGATCACAAAAAGGAGACTTTATACATGGCAAAGGTACCGGCTGATGATGTGACTGCAACTTATTATGAAGATGCGGGTAGTTCAACTCTATGGCACCAAAGACTTGGGCATATAAGTGAGAAGGGTATGAAGGAGATGGTTTCCAAAGTCAGAATTCCAGGGCTGAAAAAGGTGACGGTTGGTTTCTGTGACCCATGTGTACATGGCAAACAGAAAAATGTTACTTTCGCGAAATCTAGAAAGTCACCCAAGGTTGGGAAGTTGGAGCTGATTCATACTGACGTGTACGGGCGTACATAAGTTGCATCAATAGGCAGATCACCGTACTATTTCACTTTCATTGATGATTCTACTAGAAAGGTATGGATTTATTTTCTTAAAAATAAATCTGATGTTTTTATTACCTTTAAGAGGTGGAAAGTTGCTATTGAGAATGAAACTAATGTGCAGATTAATTGTTTAAAGTCTGATAACGGGGGAGAATAAAGTAGTAAGGAGTTTGTTGAGTTTTGTGCAGATAATGGGATAAGAATGATGGTAACAATGATCAAAACAGTGCCAGAAACTCCTCAGCAGAATGAGGTTGCTAAAAGAATGAATGGGACTCTCAATGAACGGGCAAAGAGCATGAGATTGCATGTAGGATACCTAAGATGTTATGGGCAAATTCAGTTAATACAATGGCATATCTAATAAATCGTAGACCCTTAGTTTCATTGGGGTTCAAGATTCTAGAAGAAGAATGGCAAGGTAAAGAGGTTAGTCTCTCACACTTGAAGGTATTTGGTTTGATGCTAATATGAAAGTGAAAGATGCTGATAAAGACAAGCTTGAGGCAAAAGCCAAGAAGTGTGTAACACCCGCAAACCTGGGCAAGTCGATTAGCGGGTTAGCGGTATGTGCTTATTTGTGTTAAATTAATTATGTTGTTATTTAAGTTATTGATTAAGTTATTTAATTGAATTGAAATATATTTATATGTAAATATATTAGTTACTGGATAAAAGAAAGGAATTAGATATGCATGTATGTACGTATGTATGCATGGTATTATGTATGCATGTAATATGGGTAAGTAAGGATAAGATCAATAAACCACCTCCTGCTTGGGTTGTAGTGAAATATTTGAATACGTGTGAAAATAGGAAGTTTATCTGCTCATTATTTTCAAAAGAAGAAAGGTGTAGTGTGTGTTTGTGTGTAAACCCTTTGTTGAAGAAAGCTAAGAACAAACAAGACTTGAAATCTCAAAGTATAGGATTTGTGGATTGTTAATTCAAACCAAGGTTAGTTTGTGATTCTAGTATGTTATTATGCATCTTGACATG
>JAUEJL010062039.1:0-18240 GCA_032274825.1 Drosophyllum lusitanicum | reverse complement strand
CTTAGGCGGAAACCCTTTTACTTTTTGTTAAGACCGCCGTTGTTGCGCCACCGCCTTCCCTTCTGCTTCTCTTCTCCGTCGAGCACCACCACTACCGCCGTCTTTCTTCTCTTGTCCATCTAGCACCATCGCTACCTCCGCCTTCCCTTTTGCTTCTATTGTCCAATTTGCAATTGCAATTTGGTATTAAAGATTGTACATTGGAAAATGAAAAAGTTCAAAATGTATGCACTGCACAGAGTACTGGAAAAGAAAAGGGTCAAAGGGTAAATGCAATTTGCAAGTAAGAAAAACAGTGCATTGCTAGTCTTTTGTCTACAGATATAGGCTATAATTACAAAGTTTTACTGTTGGGTGTAGTGTGAAAAGTTTGAACTTGATAGAGTTCTATAGTGTAAAAAGTTGATATATAAATTTTACTATTGGGTGCATTTTTACATATTTAAGTTCTCGTACTATGATAATGTCTATTTGTAAATATATCATATTTATAAATTTGTGTATTAAAGTATTTATATATTTTTTTTGTTGAATTTATAGCTTCGGTAGAAAATACATATTTGTTTATTAATGAACATGATTATAATATTAATTAAATTAACACAGATGAACAATTAAAAAAAAGATGATAGAGGATATATTCATCGGTGAACAAGCAGAATATAAATGACATTAAATAAAGAAGGTGATAGAGATATATTTACCGGTGAACAAGCATAATATAATTGCTTAAAATAAAAATGTTTTAAATGTGTTAAGTATTGAATATTACAAAATTCATCTTAAAATGTGTATACTTTTGGTTGTGTTCGTTATTGAACACAGTAACGACGGAAAACTCGTAAATTTTTTAGGTGTGTTCAATGGTGAACTCCGTAAAATTAATAATTTATTAAAAAATAATTTTTTATTTATTTTGTTTTTATTTAAAATTTAGAAGAGAGGAAAATTCAAATAAGTGGCTAAGATTACTTCTCGCATTTTTCGCAAATAAAACACTTTTCGCATGAACCTTCCCCTATATATATATATCACCTTTTAATTTTATTTAATGTACCAAAATATATTTGATAGCTAATAGAAAATAAACATTACATTAAAGAACTAAATATTACAACAATTCACAAAAAATAATGCACTACATAAGTATGAGATTATAAAGTTTCTAATTTATTTAACGAGAAAATATTTGTATTTCTCCATCAGTTTTGAACGTATATGTTGAACAATTGTTAGTTTGTATCCAAACAAATAATCAAGTTTTTTTGTGTTCTTATATCAAAGTCGATCTTGATTATCGTAACGACTTAAATTGCTTAAGTTTGTGATTAACTTCTACAGGCCCTGTCTATTGTAAAGACTTACTCGATTACGAGGTAATGTTCGCCGATGATGAAACTATTTTGCCGCTTTATTTATTCTAATGAGACGTTGCGGTTCAACAAGGTACAGAGTTACACGATTACGAGGTACTGTTCCCCAACTTAAAGTTCTTTAGTTATTCAACAAGTTGACGTGCATCCGTTGAAATATTCTTTGATGTTTTGAATCTTTTGTTTGAATTATTCTCGAATGTATTATATGTCAAAACTTAACTTTAATGTAACTTTAGATATGACTAGTAGAAAATAATGTAAGAAAGTTATATAAACGTGTCAACTACATGACAACCTCATACATGCTCTAACCATGGAACTCCACACCTATTTCAAACTTGTGCCCTCGATTTCATCGAGAAAATAACTACTCCTCCCTTGAGGGAAAAATGTTTCATTTTAGTAGCAACAGAGTTATTCATCAAATGGGCAGAAGTAGTTTCACTATGTAAAGACAACTCTAATTCAAGTAAAAAAATTAATTACCCAAAAAAGTTTTGAAAGTTTGTTATATCAAAATATAGGTTTTAAAATACTATATGTATAATTTGATACATCTTTGGGTAGTTTGCTGTTTTGTTTCTTTACAAGCATATTTTAAAACCAAACTTAAATTAAATAACAAATACTTTTTTTACAGTCCACGACTTAATTATAGTTTATTTTTATTTTATCTTCTGCTTTGTTCACTATTTATATTTAACGAAGTAAACATTAATTATTTATACTTATCTATACTATATTATAAAGTATTTAGACCTTTTGTTTAAACTCTTAAATTTTAAGTGTTTTGAAATTATTAAATTATCCCTCATATAAACTAAATTAAGTAACTATTAGATATAGTTAATAAGATTTTTATATTCTATTTTAATAACTAAACTTTACATATTTAAGAAAATCAAAGTCAATACAATTTTTTTGAAAGTCAAAGCCAATACAAATTAACTTAATTATTAAAAAATATTTTCATATTTTTTTCAATTATGGAGAACACAAAAGTAAAGGAAATGGAAAAAAGTTAAAGAAAATAGACATGTCATCAAACGAAAATTATTCGTTGTCACTGTAGTACATGAATACCATACTCCCTACATTTTGAAAACGGACATGTACACATTTTACTAAGAATGTTCGTTTATTATTTTTAAGGAAAATTCTATATCCTCCTACAATATCCTCATACCTACTAAGTTGGAACATGTGTATTCTACTAAATCTCTTTCTTCATCTCTATATTTGATTTTGACATGTATTTTGATAATATAAATAGGAGGATGAGTAGGAAGGATATATAACATCTCTATTTATAAACATAATAAAACAATTTAGTGAAAACCTTAACTAGGAGCTATGATGGTTATGGTTCTGTTTTGACACAAAGCACCATACTCAGAACTTAGAGTTCTAAATCTCATTTTTTTTCTAACCGTTATTATGAAGTTGAAACATAAAACATTTTTTCCTCTTAAAAGGACCATTTCCTCTAGTAGATTGTTATACCGGTTAGCTATCACATCTCTATATGCTTGCACCATCCTTGAACTTCCCTTCATGTTTCAAATGTTTGTTTTTGGCTTATTATATACTTTTTCTAAAACGAAAAGGTCTTGATTTGAGCTAATAAATCAAGAAATTGAATGGTTGCAACTGCAAACCACATGAATCGAGTTGCTAACAATTAAACAACACCAACTAAATCTCATGTTTAAAACATGTGATGCCTACTAATGACCGGAGATCAATCACATTTAAACAAAAGACTTAAACCGTATATAGAAAATTTTAGTATAATATTAATGTCAAGACCCCATATTTGTATTTATGACACACCATGATCTCAGAAAATGTTATTTACTCTAAAAAGAATTTCTCATGCGAATGTATAGGAAGTATGATTCGTATGAAATAAATCTGGATCCCAAATAGTATAATTAAGTAAAAGTTTTCTTAGATCACGCGTATCAGAGCGTGATGGAAGGTGTGGGCCTATGGGATGGGATGGGATGGGATTACCATATCCTCTTCATGGGTTGGTGTAGGTTAGGAGCGCTATTTCACAATAAAAAAATGTAGGATAATGTGAAATTGATGATGATGAGATCGTTTGGGCCACTACTAGGCCCAACATATAGCTCCTGCTAGTAAAACCCAAATATCTCAATTTCACCGCGGCGTTATGCCACCGCACCGTATTCGTTGTATATCTACTTTTCTAGAGAACTCCCTATTTTATATTCCGGTTCTCTCTTAAATCTTCAAGTCTATTTCTCGTATCTCAAGCGATCGGAGAATTCACCTGTAAATTCTAGCGATTGAAAAAGATTCAGGCAAATATGGTTACGTCGGCGGTGGTGAATACATATCCGCTGTCGAGCTACACCTTCGGTACCAAGGAGCCGAAAATGGAGAAGGACACTTCCGTTGCTGACCGTCTCGCTCGTATGAAAGTCAAGTAAGATCTTTGTTTTGACGCTCCATTTTTCTCAACTTTCCAATTCCATTTTCTATCAATAATGGCGCTACGATCTGGATCATTTTTGCACTTGTTTTATGACCAAAACCCTAGCTCGAAATGTCATTCTTTGACTGTTTTTGAATTTCATATCGTTTTCAGTATTAGTATGGAATTCCTCTAAATTCAAATGTTAGGACTATTTGATCACTTTAGAATTATTTTAATGATATTTTGTTTGTATATAAAGGGGTGTTTGGAGGTGGGACTGCAAAGTGGTTATTGCTATCAAAAGAAAATTAGAAAAATAATAATTCGATCAAAGGTTTTTAATAAGAAAAGTTGGATTAATTTCAATCTAGAAATCCAGAATCAGATTTCTCATAGGGCAGAGCCTTTGGAAGTGTGAATGTGAAACTACATAAATCCTTTACTGTACAAGCTAAATCAGTAAAGATTTTTAAATTAATGCTAAATCAGTAGCGTCTAACTTTTCATACCTCGCCAACCAGTATCACTGTCAATGTGCACATAATTAGTAATATGAGAGCAATTGGATAATATTAAGTTCAAAGCAGAAACTAAAAGGTAACAAGGTATGTTCGGTACGAAGCTTTTTTGGAGCTTATTGGAGAGCTTGTAGCTTTTTGTTTTGAAAGAAAAAGCTCTAAAACAAAATTAGCTGGAAGCTCTTTTTTTATACCAAATTACCTAAATATCTTCTTTAATTGTTTTATAATTCATCTTAGGCAATTGGATAATATTAAGTTCAAAACAGAAACTAAAAGGTAACAGGGTATGTTCGGTACGAAGCTTTTTTGGAGCTAGCCTTTTGTTTTGAAAGAAAAAGCTCTTAAACAAAAAGCTTCTTGAAGTAGCTTTTAAAACTAGCTGGAAGCTCTTTTTTATATCAAATTATCTAAATATCTTCTTTAATTGTTTTATAATTCCTCTTATTTTATAATTTGTCCTTTTTTGTCATTTTACACTAGCTCCAGCTACCAGCTAATTTGCCAAACACGTATATAACTAAAATATACAGATACCAGCTTCCAGCTATTAGCTACCAGCTTTTGGCTATAGCTACCAGCTATTTCCTCCAAACATATCCATAGACTAGTTGCTTCGAGTGTTGGATGGGTAGCCGGGTAGGGACAAGGTTGGTTGGACATATCTTAGCAATTGGGGATGGTGATGGGCTGATGGCTGATACTTCTTGGCTGTAGCATTGTTTATTTTCGCGGGTTTATATAAAAATAAGCATAACTCTTTTTTCCGAGCTAGAATACATTAAAAAAGATTTTTTGTTTATGTATGGGGATCACTTATTTCATATAATTTTCTTTTGTTTGATTTGTGCTGCAGCTATATGAAGGAAGGCATGAGGACTAGTGTTGAAGGAATACTGCTGGTCTTCTCATCTTTTTCTTCAATAAAGAGTTTGTTGTTTGTTATATCAGAAATAATATAGCAATAGCTTGTTTGTTGCTTTGCTAGTTTGCTGTCTTCAAGGCATGTATAGATGTATGACTAGTTTTCTTTGCAAGCACTGAGCCAGTCTGGTGTTGCAAGTTTGTGTACATGATGGCAAGATTTTTATGGTGAAAATTTAACTCATATTATCATAGCTTTGAAAATTATTTGTATAGTTTGGCTTTGCATGTTTTTAATACATAGATTGTAAAATATCAGCTACTTGAATTGTATTCTTATCATTATGGTATATGGATTCTTTGAATTTTCTATGAATTTTCTTTTGATGTAATGATTTGACAGAGTGTAGGATGATATTGGAAAACAGCGATTTTCCTTGCCCGTTTCTGGTTGTATGTCCATGTCTCTTTTTATCCCTTTATATGCAAGGATAGCTTCATATGAGTGCGTGCATGTATTTCCTAAGCTGCTTTATCGTAAAATCATAAAATGGCTTAGTTCAACAGGTACAGGAGCATAATCATCCTCATATTTTGCTTTTGCAAATTGGGAACACCTTCTGTAAACTCCCTGGTGGTCGTCTAAAACCAGGAGAAAATGGTAAATATTATACACTTCTGTAACAATTTCTTTGTTACATTATGATCTGCATTATAAATCATGCAGCTCTCTTTTAAATCTGCAGAAATTGAGGGATTGAAGAGGAAATTATCCAGCAAACTCGCAGCTAATTCTACTGGAATTCAGCCCGATTGGCAGGTATCTCTCGCTTTTTCAGCCCATTACTTGTTCTTGACTGTACCTTGGAATCAGAAGATCTTTTACCTGAAATTTTTACATTCAATCATTTTTGCATTTTAATGGTTTTGTGATTTCTATGGGTTTGTTCTCCTTGTAAATGGTATGCAATTGCAGATAGGAGAGTGTGTCGCTATCTGGTGGAGACCTAATTTTGAGACAATAATGTATCCGTACTGCCCTCCACATATAACAAAACCAAAGGTGATTAAAACAAAAGGAATGAATTTTTTTTAGCATGAATGCATCTTGATTATATTTTTTTCTCTTTTTAGTCACAATCATCTGGTCTGGTTTATTATGCAGGAGTGTAAGAAACTTTTTGTTGTTCACTTGTCAGAAAGAGAATACTTTGCAGTGCCAAAAAATTTAAAACTTCTTGCTGTTCCATTGTTTGAGCTTTATGACAATGTTCAGGTAACGCAGGCTCAAATTTTATCCTCTATTAGGTGTGAATGCCACCCAAGTATTCAACTTTTTTCAATAAATCTACTTACACAGATAGTACTTTATAAGCCTGTCAATTATATATCTGGTTTCATTTATACCTATTCTGTCTGAAAACATGGAGAATAAAAACCCTTCTTTCTTCTGAAATGAAAGTACATCATGTTGAACTTAGAACATGCTGACACCTCAATTCGAAGGTACTTTTGACTTCTCAGAAGTTTAAGTGCATTTATGGTCGCCAGAATTGGTATAAATGAATTGGCCTTAATGAAACTGTTGAATACTTGGGTGCCCTATTATCCCACCAACAAAAAAAGAAGACGAAAAGAAAGCTAACATAGTAGAGCTCTTAAAATTAACATTTGTAAGGTTGATGCAGAGATATGGACCTGTCATATCCACTATTCCCCAGCAGCTGTCTAGATTTCAATTCAACATGATCCATACATAAAGTCCATGAGTTGATGCTGAGCTAAAGAAGAAGAAGAAGAAGAATATGATGAAATAACCAGAATGATGGTTTGCTGATGATCAAAGTGGGTCTCTTTGAGGCTCATCCATTAGTATTTGGTAGTTTAAACTCATTATAAAAAGTAGTCTACTTAATAGTGTGTCTTTGACGTCTAGTCGAGCTGGGATATTGTTAATTTGAGCATCAAATGTCTTGATACATTAGACTGTTAACGTGTAGAAGATTAGTATATTATGTTGAAATGACAAATATCAAACATTTGCTATGCCTGTGGCTTTGAACTTCAACAAATCTATCAACTTTTGTTCAGAAGTATAGGGTAAATACCACCCCGCTGATGTGTTCCTTGATTAGGAATTCGGTATCTATCATGTACACGTAGAACTTAGAAGACGAAGACGAAGACGGACTCCGCATTTCTGCAACATTACTGGTTGAAATTGAGCTCCTGAACTGTTTTTTTGGCATGTCTTGTTTGAATTATGTTTACGTCTTAAAACAAATCGAATACAAAACGGTTTTTTTTTTCTTGACAAAATGCTAAGTTTGTTTTTTGGCATGTCTGTCTTGTTTATACAAAACGTACGTATGGGAAAACTAGTAAACTTTGAACAAATCTAATTTGAGAAATCTTGAAAACAAGACATGATCATGAAGTGAGGACGATGGGGATATGGCTTTTGGTGATTTAGCCCGTGATGCAAATCGAACTATGACAGATTGAAATACGAACTATGAACTGAAATTGAACAAGGAAAGAAGCCCCAATCAACCACAATCGGAAGATTGGTCCAGGGCGTAGCCCTCTCTCGATAGCCAAAGGCTACGAGCCTGGTACAAGCCACAAACGTAAATGTATTATTTCTCCTGCCTACTACAACTCCCTATCCTCTATTTATTTAGTTTCCTTTCTATCTTATTTACTATTTTATTCCTTCTAAAAATATTACTTGTCTATTTCCTATAAGCCCCCATATGCAAAACCCATCCATATTTGGGTCTTGGGATGGGGTCCATTTTTGGATTTTAATCAAAATCAATTTTCAAATCTTTATTTCATTTCTTATGTAAATCGTGTGAAGCACGTGATATATATTTATAGAATTTGTATTGGGGAATAATCTACTGAACTAATACAAGTTTCAGCTGTGTTTTTTTTTTCATTTAATTTAGGACAAACAGACATGAATTAGAATAAAGCCATTGCAGCCCAACTCTATCTATCACATCAATTTTATTACAAACAAAATATCATGACATTACCAAATTCTCATGATAGTTTGTCCAAAAAAAAATTCAATTGATATATAAGATAACATTTTTTTGGGTTGGTTTGTGTATTAGAAAAGTTCCTGATTAAGATGGTACTATTGAAGTATTGAGTAAGGGTATGATGTTATGATGTAAACTAATACTAGATAGTAAATAAGCCGAGCTACTCGTGGGTTATTCAAACTTGACTTGTTAAAATCTTGCCATGAGCCAATCTTAAATAAGCTCGAGTCATACTTCAAACAATAACTCTAACTAAGCATGTCATTGATCGGATGTTTAAAAATTGTCACATTTTTTATCATTTGTTTGACTATATACCTGATGCATCAACGCATACAAAAGTGTTTGTGATCTGATGTATCAATGCATACAAATCTTTAAATTGTTAACATTATAGAAATATTATATATATATTAGGGTGAGGTTTAAGAGAGAATTCTTTTAAAATGCACGACGGTGAGAACCTGGGTAAACTTGTAATTTAGTATTTCTCCTTTACGTTCATGTTCACTCATAACTACCCAAAAGTAAAGTTTACATCCTAAATCATAAAATCAAAATTATTTCTATAATATTAACAATTTAAAGATTTGTATGCATTGATGCATCAGATCACAAACACTTTTGTATGCATTGATGCATCAGGTATATAGTCAAACAAATGATCAAAAAACGTGACAATTTTTAAACATCCGATCAATGAAATCAAAGGTCCAAAAGAAATGTGACAATTTTTAAATCATCCGATCAATGAAATCAAAGGTCCAAAAGTGTTCTCATTGTCGTGCACTTTAAAAGTGTTTTCATTTGATCCTAACTCTATATTATATATATATATATATATATATATATATGTGTGTGTGTGTGTGTGTGTAATTTTTAAACGATAAGTATTTATGTATGGATATATTTAAAAATATATTTAAATCAAAAGGGGTATTTTGGGAAAAGTTTAAACAAAAATTATTTTTCGTACGAGAACTGTTTGTAACATTATTAATGAATTATCGATAGAAGTATTTTGGTCATTTATATATAGGCAAAATGCGCGAAAACACAAAAATCTTTACCAATATTGCCATTGTATGCAATTAACTTTATTTTTTACCTAAAAATACATACAACTTACAAACTTTGTTCATTGTATACAATTGGTAACCTGATTACCAGGTTACCGGTTATCAATTGTATACAATGAATAAAATTTGAAAGTTTTTTGTATTTTTAGGTACCAAAGTTCTTTTATTTTTTTCAAAATTACCGGTAAGTTACCTGTTATAATAGGTAACTTGCATACAATGAACAAAATTTGTAAGTTGTGTGTATTTTTAGATACAAAATAAAGTTTGTTACATACAATGACAATATTGACATAGTTTGTTGTATTTTCGTGCAATTTGCCCTTTATATATTTACTCAACCATGAATTGGGTTCGGGTAGATCGTTTAATGAGACTTGATTTTCCTAAAATACCCTTCATTAATAAGCCACTAAAAATTATTACCATTAATTCATTTTAATCAAGGGCAAAAATTAGTTTTCGTAGTTCTCACACGAAATATAGTTATGGTTTAAACCCCCTATATATGTATATGCATATATATACCTCATGTTTTTAGTCGACTATTATATCTCTTTTTTCATTCAATTGAATCTCAGGATTACAAATAAGTGATACAAAATATTTGATTTCGACAATAATAAAAGTACAATTAATTTTTTTCATTCATTATCATCTTTTATTAAATATTTGTTGTCACCCGGTATGTATAGGTTGTTTATCTATCTAGTCTAGTTAAATAATAAAAAAATATATAAGGTACGTACGTGATGCCTACGTTTGCTTCTAGCTAGCTCTTAATTAGCTATAAGTCCATGCGTACCACATCTCCCGAAGGTCCCGGGTTCTCTTCGGGTTCCTTCGGGAACACCCATACGGGTGCCCCTTCGGGTGAGTGGTCCGGGTTGGCGAAACCGAAAGCTTTTTTTTTCTTTTCTCGTTTAACGGCTAGTTTATAATTAAGAAAAATTCTTCCCTTCCAACTGCTTTCTATCCGTTACTATATATATATATTTATTTTTTTTAATTCTCCTATAAATACCCAAACATTCATTTAAAATTTTCATCCAAAAAATTTTCAAACTCCAAACTTCAAACTTCCAACTTCTCATCCAACTCCAAACTTCAAACTTTCAACCTTTCATCCAAAAAAAATCAACATGGATTCTAGACGCAACCGCGGTCAAAACCCGGATTCAACCACACCAACGTCTACCGGATTTCCGCTTGGATTTTCACAATATTCAGAATCACCCTGCTTTCATCCTGGCTTCCAACCCGGTTTCCAACCCTGGGTTTCAACCTTACATCCCTCACCAATTGACGTACCAAGGAATGATACAAGCGGGTTTTGTTCCGGCAACCTTCAATCCTCCAAACCCGACATACACTACTACAAAAAACACTTTTAGGCTCCTTTATTTAGATCCGGTTTTTTAAAAAATCGCCTAAAACCGGGCTAAAAAAGCCAAACGCGTATTTTTTAGGATTTAGACCCTGTTTTTTAAAAACAAAACCGGGCAAGAAGGTCTAGAAAACATTCAGACTCTGTTATTTAAGAAAAACAGGGTCTAAATTTCATGGTATGCGCGACAGATAATGTATAAACACATTTAGGCCTTGTTTTTTCTGAAGAAACCGGGTCTGAAAATTATAATTGATTTGGACCCTGTTTTTTATAATAAAACCGGGTTTAAATTTATTTAGGGTTTTCACCCCCTTGGACTTCTCTAACTCCAGCCTCCATTTCCCAATTTCATTCTCAAACATTTCAATGTCCTCATCTCTTCACTGATTCTCGATTCAAAGAAAAAAAATCAAAATCGTGGGTTGTTGATTCATACTTGTCGGCGACAAAAGGACTCGTAAACCTGTTGATTCTCATTCTCGACGACGACCCTCTCTTCTCTCTGCCTACGCTAGGTTGCTGGCTGCTGCTCTTCTCCAGGTTCGTCGTCGTCGAGCCTCTCTTCCCTCTGCCTTCGTGGCTTCGTCCATTCAATAGAAACCGAAGGTAAGTTCAGTCGACTCTCTCAATCTATGAAAGGGATTACTTAATTTTGCATATTCAAACTTAATTAGGTTTATATTTGTTTGTTTAGTGCCGGTTACAATTTATTTGTTGCTTAATATTCTTGTGGCATGTTGCACTTTGTTTGGTTTTTGAATCTTGAACTATTGAACTTTGTTATTTTGTATTTGAATCGGGAACTATTGAACTTTGATTTGTTTGTGTTTGAATCAATGTGAAAAGCCTAATTCGGAAACCAATATTGAACCGATTAGCTTTCTTTTATGTAATGTTAATGGGGTAATTTCCTTAAAATCCAAACTATTGGTTTTCTTTGGGGGTAATTCTGAAACCAATATGTTAATGGGGGTAATTGCAAGTGCTACTAAGTTCATGTATGTATATTATAACTAGTTGTTTATGGCTATATGGTCTCTCACCTTTTTTTTTAAACTTAATGCATGATTCCTAAACTATTACTTGGTTTCAAATGGCGAAGTCAGCCGGGACATGAAAATGAACCAATACTGCACTCTGGTATGCATAATATAAATGGTGTTGATCCAGATAATGCTTCTAGAGCTGCAGAACCCGGACAAAGTTCTCAGACCACCATGGGTCCTCAGGTATATCCTTCATTTTGAATCACTGTTAAAACTTTTTTTTTGTTTTTAAATTTATGGATAATAACCAAGGTTACATACATTTATAGATCAGCCCATATGTGGATGCTCCCGCCGGTGTAGAAAAATTTCTCTTGCCGATGCCAACAACACCCCCCCGAGCGCAGAGACTTAAGTGAATGGTATGTGTTTGTATATATCATTATGTTAATGGAGCTGGATTTGTTCGTATTTGAGTGAACATATAATAACTTGAAATGATTTTCAATTTGGTCAATCGTAAGCACATAATGGATTATTATATTAGAAGAATATGCTTAATGACAAGTAGATTAAAATTCCTTGTTTCATGAGGCTTGCTTCATCAAGCATATTTTATTTATTGTATGTTTTTGTCGTTGGTTTGAAGTTGTTTTTGCTTGTTTCATTTAGTGAAGATATGAAACAAAACAACATATAAAGGATGTTTGCTTACATTCTTTGACATATAACTTGAGTTCAGTGAGCTTGTTACTAATTAAGTATGTTATTATCATTCTGCAGATATATAATATATATCTCAATTTATGCAGGAAATTTTTTTAATTATTTTTTTAAAAAAAAATAAGGAATTAGACCCGGTTTTTTAAAAGAGAACCGGGCTTGAAAGTCATCACGGACCCAGTTTTTTAACCGGGCCTGAATACCCCCTTTCAAGCTCCCCCCTTTCAAGCCCCCCTTAAAACCGGGTCTGAAAGCCCTAAAAAACTGTGCCTGAAGGTGTTTTTTGTAGTAGTGATATCAACCTAGAACCCAGGGTGAAGACGACGCTGACGATATTGAATATGTCCCGGAAAGTCAACTACCAGAGACGCCCAATCCATTCCAACCCAAGACGACATCCCGACAACACAAGCGGGAAAGAAAAAATTTGAGGGCCGAGCAAAGACGAATAAATGGGTCCGTTGAAAAGATGGCGTTGGTTCAAGCTTAGGTTGACGTTTCCGAGGACTCCGTTATCGGAAACGAGCAAACGGGGAGTATAATATATTATTATTATTATACTATATATATTACTATATTTTATATATATATATATATATATGTGTGTGTGTGTGTGTGTGTGTGTGTTATTATTATTACTATATATATTAATATATATATTATTATTATTATATATTATATATATAATATATTATTATTCTAACTATTTTTTTTATATACGTGTATATAGTTTTTGGAGGAGAGTCAAAATTTTGTTCTACGTTCAAATGCAACGTGAAACATATAAAAATGTACATCAAATCACCTCCAAATACAAGGACATGAATAAAAAAATAACGGCTTTCGCGGGCATCTACAGCAACCTCATAAATACAAAAAGTAGCGGTCAAAGCGAAGCCGATATTATAAGTTTGGCCCACCAACATTATCGGGCTGATAACCACGGGAC
The DNA here is from genome assembly GCA_032274825.1 of Drosophyllum lusitanicum. Taxonomy (NCBI): domain Eukaryota; kingdom Viridiplantae; phylum Streptophyta; class Magnoliopsida; order Caryophyllales; family Drosophyllaceae; genus Drosophyllum; species Drosophyllum lusitanicum. The sequence goes on along the minus strand of JAUEJL010062039.1, from coordinate 4,853 downwards.
TGCTTTCACCCACGAAAACGCGTGAAACGTTCTTAAAAAATGTCCAAAATGGTGCACGGTAGAACCGATGACCTCTTTTTCTTCCCGGCCCACCAAACGTAAAACGCCTTCGAGCAACAGCCCACCGACACCATCCGATGCACACATTAACTTTAACCTTGATGACGAAGACGACGATATCCAAATAGAGGAGCCTCAACGGCCCGTCGAGAGAAACAAGGGAAAAAGGCCATCAACGAGTACGAGAAATACCGGCGTATCGTTTACAAAACGCGGGTTGATAAAAATGTCATATATAATGAAAAAACTTAAAAGTCGAGGAAAAAGCGGCGTTGGTTAAACAAAACGAGCTCGAATTACAAAGACAACAACTTGATAAAGACTTCGAGTTTTATATTACCCCGCATGATCACCTTACGGGTAATATTTTAAGGGCAACGTTAGCGAGGAAAAAAATAATTAGCGAAAAATACGGTTGGGATTAATGTATTATTATTATTATTAATGAAATTTTTATTTATATTATTTGTTATTTTTTATTTTTTATAGAATTGTTTAAATATTTGATTTTGTTTAATATATAAATGTGTAATTAAATAAATTAAAAAAGTGAAAAAAATTTGAGTTAATTTAGAAAGGATGCTACTTGGGTTTTGGGTAGATTTGGATTAGGAAGAAAAAAATAAAAAAAAAAACTGATGTGGCATTTGGGTTGGTTTGGGAAGGGGAAGGATGCTACTCTTGGCCTTAAAACCGGTTTGCAGGGGGACACCTAGACTTACAAGCCACCAATTTAGTTTACATTTGACCGATATGCTATCATAACAACAATGAAAAAAAAAGATCACTACAGGTCTGTCAAATGAGGAAGAGAGCTAAATTATTTTAAAACAGAAACATATAAACCAACCTTCAAATATGCTCAGATTGAAAATGAAAATGATGCAGTCTTCACTATCGAAGGAGTACTTAATACCAAAGTCATTTCACGGGACCAAAGAAATACAAACACAACCTTCAAATAGAGTTTTTGCTCAGAAGGTTCAAAAGCGGATGTAAGAAACAGAACAAGATACCACAACCAATATAATGTTTTGGAAGAACAGACGCCCGGACGATGCTTCTCCAATCAGCTATACCTCCACTGCAATGGATTATATGGTATGCGTTAGCGTGCAATGAACAGTTTACCTCAAAATCAATGTCACTCTATGCGATGGAATCATTGACAAAACAAAAACTAACCTTCAAAATTGAAGTCCTGCTCAGATGGTTGAGTAGTAAACCAAAGAAACTGAACAAGTAAGCGGCTACAAATCTACAGCCACGTGTATTTTGAAATAACCGCCTCCTGAAGATGCTTCTCCAACTTAAGGATACCTTCCCTGCCATGGCAAAATATGTCAACGATCAACAACATAAAACTCAGAACGCAAAATATGTCAAGGATCAACACCATAAAACTCATAATACAATTAAAGGCCTACAAAGATCTTCCTCACCTTCAAGTGGCTTGACGCGATCAACAATGTGTACACTTTTTAAGGACCAAAAGAACAGCTGCTACGATCATATTCCCAGAGAGTAATGTAGGTGGCTAACCCAAGAAAGACCATACAGACTATTTGGCAGAAAATGTAACTATTTTACTTTCCCTTCACACTTTTCTCTCTTAAAAACCAGAAAAGATGGTGAAGAGGATTGCTACAACCACCCTAACAGAAGACTTGAAATTCTAAATCTACCTTATAGGGAAAATAAATAGAGAAAATGAAGTACCGAACTGAAAACGATGACGACCGCTATGACAAGAAACTATGAGAAATGGGACAGACAGAGATCATTAGCCACCGCCTTAGGTAACTATGAGAATGCAATTTCACAAACACCAGCTGGAACCAAAATAGAGAATGTGGGACAGGACTAACTGAGACGCGGTTTCGTGCTTTTAAGTGAGGCAGCTAAGTTTTTTATGACAGTGATGATGTAAGACGCTGCAGAACTAGAATGACCATAAAGGATTCTACACTATATACAAGAGTGTTAACCTAGAAACCTATATCGAAACCAGTTACAATGATAACAAACACCACCATTAACCCTTTTTACACCCAACATCCGCATCTGCAACATGATCCTGTCTCAACATATCTCCCAAACCCCACCTTTTACTCTCAAGAAACTTCAACAAATTGTAAATCTATACCGACTTTCAGAATACCGATCAACTACCAACCACCTAAGCAGCCAAACCCTTATTCAATGTCTGCTTCCAAAACATACGATCCAGTATCAAAATGCCAAATCAACCCAAATTCCAATCCCAACTTCGATCTCCCAAGCAAACTTCAACAAGTTAGGAATCCGCATCTTTCAGATTATTGATGTACCACCAACCATTTATGCAGCCAAACCCTTTTTACACCACAAGTCTGCTGCCAGAACATAAGATCCAACATTAACATGTCCCATCAATACCAATCCCAACCTCTGAGAAACTTCCACAAGAACTTCCACAAGTTATGAATCTGTATCAACTTTAGATTATAATCCACCGCCAACCCAGCCATCAGTACCGTTGTACCATTACACCCCGAACCCATAACTATGAGGAACCTAGTATGAAATTTCATAGTAACCACTGACTTATTCACTCTATATACAATCTACACTAAAAAACTGCAACAAAGTAGATATTTTATTTACAGGAGTGATTACCACTCCTAATTAGCTACTCATCGACCATGTCAAGATTAAGGATGCGACGAAGAGTCTTAGTCGCAAACTCATCATCACTGTTAAAGAAGTCCCTACGAGAATACTTGTGATGCTCCCTTGCAGGGGAAGGAGGAGCAGATTTCGCAGCAGGGGTCAGCAAATCAATATCAGAAGCTGAAACCGAAGGCAATTCCAGAGATACAGTCCTTTTTGGCTTGATTGAAAACTTGGGAATAGGCAAAGAACTAGGAGGTGGTGAATTTGAATAAGCAGGACCAGCCCAAAGCTCAGCAAAAAAGAAATTATCATTCAAAGAATCTTTTATATCGTCCTTATAAGAATACTTCACATGCTTAATATCGAGAGGGATAGGGACAGAGCTACTTTTTGTAATTCTCTTTGGGTGTTTAGCGTTTTGATCAGAGTGAACATGTTTCTTCACATTCACTGGTGTTGCCGACGGTGTTTTAGGGGAATTAGGTAAAGACTGTTTGGTAACATGTGGAGAACGAGCCTTCAGCGGGTTTGGGAGTATACCTGACCCCGATTGGAAAGTACGGCAATTGATTTCTCTGAAATCCCTCGAAGAATAAGATCCAAACGAACCATGATTTCGGTCACGGCTTCTGCTATGGAATTGATCCTGCTGCACAACCACAAGCGTCTCCATTTCTGTAGTCAAAATCGCTGAGTCAACTTTCTCAAAACACGATAACTAAGTACGCAGATTTAGCCGTCTTCCTCCTATAATATGATCTAACCAAATTCAAAAACAGATCTAAAAAGGAACGGTTAGGTTTTTTTAGATCTTCTCCATAACCAACCGAATCTTAGCAGAACGTCGGTAATTCCAGTAAAGCCGGACCATAAACCGAACATACACTTGTGCAAGTCGCTGCTCAAACAACCAGATCTATAAAAAATCGAGAAAATACATCGATTAAATACATACTTCATAGCTAAAATGATGAAAAATAGCAAAAAGTTGTCGTTGATTGATCGAGTTACCTGAAAAAAGACGGATAAAACCAGATCTATCAGTATGGATCAGTATTCTGTGAGTTTCACTAGTCTCCGTTAGCAGCAGATTCGATGATTTTGAGTTACAACGCCATTGAAAAACCGTAGGGAGCTTTGGGAAAGACGAGAGAGAAAAATATCAGACAAAAACGGATCTGAAATGACTCACAGTCGTATTTAAGGGGTGTCAATGCATCCGGCTAAAACTTGCCTACCCGGTCACCCCATTCGCCCAATCGCCCTGTCCCGGTGTAACGTGTCCTTCATAAAATGACAAATATGACCCGCGTTTCCTTTGGTATTCTCGGTTTTGCTGGAAGAGAGAGAGCGTGATATAGCAATAGAAGATGATTTGGTAGGACATAATTAATTACTCTTTTAACCTCTTAATTTTTCACAAGTTTAAAATTTTCGATGTATAGTAAACTTTTTGTTGTATGCAAATTAAAGAATATTCAATATATTTAATACTTAATTCATAGTCGTAAGTGATTAATTTTAATTTTTAGATCAATAACATTGATGGTTCAGATTGTATTTTAAAATTTTGAACGGAGTGGTATTTTCGTTATTCACATTTGATTGATTGAATATCAAAATTTTAAAGACTATATTTTTTACATTGACTTTATTAAACACAACTCATACAAATTATCTTTCTATGACAAAGAGTTTTTCTACATTGGAATCTACTTTTTTTATGCATGTTACTCTATAATTGGTCGCTTTTGATTATAAATGGAGTCTATTTTTTTATTTGTAAAACTATTTTGACATGATTACATCATAACAATGAGTTTTAAAAAACTTAGACTAAGGTGCAAGTATAAATATGACTACAACACAAATAGGTAAGAGAATCTAATCGTATCGTAGTATAGTAAATAAGTACGGGTGTCGAACACTTGGGGAACGGGTATGATTTAAATATAACTTTACTAATAAAATATTAAAATAATTTAAAGAGCAGTAAAAGGAGGATTAGAATCTTATCAACAAAGATTCAAACTTTATACTCTAACTCATTAATAATAATAGCAAGAACCAAGAACAAACCAAAGAAAGTGAAAAGCAACAAACTTTATTGGACTAAGCTTATGAAATAAAGATTCCCT
>JAUEJL010062028.1:0-18244 GCA_032274825.1 Drosophyllum lusitanicum | reverse complement strand
AGAAATACATTTGAATCATTGGAATCATTTGTTGAGGTCAATTTGTAGTTTTGACCCATTTGACCTAAATGGTCAAAACTCAAGAACATGGTGATTCAAGGAAGAAAGCTTACTTGTTGGAAGTGGAGATGATAAAGATGATGATTATCCACAGATTATAACTTGAATTCAGCAACAATTCTTGAAGCTTGGAAGATTTCTCTTTGAATTTCTCCTTGAATAGCCAAGAACACAAGAGTTTGAGAGTTGTGTGTGTGTACATACGTATGGATGTATGTGTCTGTGGGTTTAAAAAGGCTAGACCGACTTGTGGATTGTTATTATCCACAAGTGGGTATTTTGTTCCCCTTTTCAACTTACAACTTAACGCACGATTACCCGTTTTAACTAACGGGGATATTTTTGGAAACCTCGTTCTAAACCATTTAATAATTTATTATTCTTATCTATTTTTAATAATATTTTAATATTATCATTTCTTTATTATTTTCTTCTATATTCCAAATAATCAATTATATATATATAATTTCCTTTATTCAATATTTAATTAGAATTTCAGACGTACCAGATTCGAACACGACTAGGCCCAATATGAGGATGTTACATGGCACTTGTGCATATACAGAGGTGCACTGTAAATAAATAACCAAAACAGATGCATTGACCTCTCTTTTTTATATAAAAACAATAAGAACATATAAACTAATATTTAGCCTATAATTTTAGCTAAAAGCAAATTCACAATACACTTAAAAAACAATGGTCAAATCATTGATTAAGTACCACAAAGATTACAATTAGCCTATTCAACAATCAAAACTCAAACACCATTTCACAAACACCTATAGTGCAAGTTCAAACCTCTAGCAAGAATATGAATTTCAATAATGGGAAACCATGCTACCACTTAAACATAGTCACTAGGTCACAAAACCGAAGCTTGCCTATCATTAGGTAATTTTGTTTGTCTAAAAACGCATGATTCGTAACTTTTTCTTGAATTTACTAACAGATATGATTTGGACATAATTTAGAACATGCAGATCAAGAATTGAAAGGTGGTCGATGGTTAAAAATGGACAGAAGCAAATGAAAATGAAATAATATAAATTGAATCTAGAAAAATAATATAATTAATGTTCTCATATGCTTGCAACGTTTTATAGCCATGAAAAAGCTTTGGATATTAGGTATGGGTGGTGGGTTTTCATAGCCGTGAGTTGATGGAGAGAGTGTTGTAATTAGATTTGAATTAGGGTAGTTGAGTGTACTTTGTTTGAATAATAAAAAGACAAACATACGCCTTTTATTTAATTAAAATGTTTAAGACATGTAATTAAATGATTGGTCCATGTTGGTTCTCGCAGTTCTCGTTTGAACCGCTCCATATATGTAGGTTAAGATGGTATTTTATGAAACCTAAAATTCACAAGGTTATTGTTAACTTTCAAAAACTTAAATTATAAAAAGAGAGGTGATATATATCTTTATACTTTTTTCTCCTACTTATACCTCTACTCACAAGATGAAAACAAGTGTCGAAATCAATGGATAAGCTGAGAAAAAAGAATTAGTGGACTCCGCATGTTATCTTATGCTGAATAAGAGAAAAAAGTAGAACGTATCATTTTTTTTATAAAAAAGGTTTGACAATCTTTTAAAGTGCGTTTTAATACTATCATTAAATGAAGCATTAAAATAAAACTTTTATAGAAAAAATATTTTAAAAAATAATTTTATTTTACTTTTCACAATAGACACGATGTGGTTTAAATGTAAATAACTAAAAGGACATGCAAACAACAAATTTAAAAAAAAAATTTGAGAAAAGCAAAAGGTCTCGGCAGACACTATCCTAGCATCACATCACATCACAATCACACCCCCTTCTTATCACTACCGCTCCAAGACTACCTCACTAGGACTTCGGACCACCTTTCAATTTTTTAAAATCAAATGAATTACCAAATTATATTTCATAATTAATATTTAATAAATATTTCATCACAAATCTTAATATTACAACACTTTAATAATTACATTAAAAATTATTTAAAAATACATTCTTGATATCTCTCAAAACCCAATTGTCGAGTAGATGCTCTTTTCAAATCAAATTATAAGATTAACCTATTACTCCAATAGGTTAGTAACAAGTCGGAATTTTTAAAAAGAAAGAAAGAGATGATACTCTCGTGTTAGGCCCGCCCTCATCACCACACATAACTTTTCATGCGTCTCCAATACCACACCTACTCTCCATCACTATGTGATGGAATGAGAGACACCTCTCATCACCTAGTGGTGAGCCACCTCTCAAAAAACAACACCACCCCCCCCCCCACCTCCCACACACACACAAAACCCTCCCTCTAAGGTCTTGATAACCTATCTGGAAGGATGGATGGCTCTATGTTTGTGTAGACCAGAGTTTGAACAACACCATTTTACTAATGCAAAATCTAGTTTATAATCTTAATCCCAAACACCCATAAAGTAAAGAGAAGATGAATTTTGGTATGTGATGGAAAAAGGAGACAAGGAGTTCCTACCAATTTGGGCGAAAGATGATAAGTCCATATAAAAGTTGTGGTCATGGAGAATGTTGGGCCCAAATACCCAATTAAAATTCATCATGTGCTCAGCTGGTTCAGGTTGGTCCCCTGTCTGTCATACTCTTAACTCTTTATTAAGTTGGGTTTTATTTGTTATGTGATTTCTCTTGCTTAGTGTATACGTGTGTGTGTATATATATATATAGGGGATGGTTCAAACGAGAATTAATCTTGGCCATTCAAGTAATAAGTGGAATTCATGGATGAAGAGCGTGGGGGGATTGAGTGTGGCAAGATGCATGTAAGGAATTCATGGGTGGGCAATCCAATTGAAAGAGGGGGAATTGAAAGAGTAAGATTGGTTTTCGCAGTTCTCGTTTGAACTTTTCCATATATATATATATATATGTTCAATTAATAAATAAAATCACGATACCATAAATCATGTTTAGGTAAAGAGGAAAATATTATTTTTAAAGGCAAAAACTGGTATTGTATTGAACTAAGAGTAGGAAATATTACAAGGAGGTGAGGTTTCAAAGCATGAAACCGTACCACACTACCACCAACAGAAGAAAAATACAATGTAATTTGACCTACTCTCGAATATAACAAACTCCGATTCAATAAGTATCTTACAAGTAGATCATCCAACCCCCATGCGTCATAAAAAAAATATTTTAATTTTTATGATAGAACCACAACAAAAACTACCAAAAAAATATACATCAAATGGCATATTTTTTAGGGTTTAGTTTACTAAAATGTATCTAAGTTGTCACGTTTTGCTATTGTATGTATCGAATTTTAAAAATTTATATCATATGTATTAAACTTTTAATTTGTTGCTATTGTATGTATTTTTGTTACATAAAAAAGTAAAAAACTTACAAGTTTAGTACATACAGTAGAAAGTTTAATACACACAATATCGACAAATTAAAAGTTCGATACAAACAATAGAAAATTTTTAAGTCCAATACATACAATAGCAAAACATGATAACTTGAATACATTTTAATGAATTAAACCATATTTTTTAATTTTGGGTGATATTTGGCGGTTTACAAAAATAAACGAGATGTCATTTATCGAGTGTTTTTTGTGTATTTAGTTTTATTTCTTTTAAAATTAATGTTTGACAACATTGTTATATTTACAAAATAAGTGTTAAAATGATCAAAACTAAAAATTCTATTTATTCTATTGTATTCTTTTATTTTATCATCTGACTCGTTAAAAAATAACATTTGAAATCAACTAATTTTAATTTATCTATTAGTGAAAAGATTATTTGAAAACCGTTTTTATTACGAGTATCGTGAGAATCAATCTAAGTCGTCTAATTCCGCTCCTTCAATGTTATCATCCACTCATGAATTTATCTCATACACTTGCACACTTAATCCCCCACTCTTCATCCATAAATTCCACTTATCAAATAAACCGCTAAAATTGATTCTCGTAGTACTCGTAATAAGATCGGGTTTTGAATGAATCTTCCTCAATTTTAACACTTTTACTGTAAGTGAGTAAAAAGATAAATCTGACTATCATATCAATAATATCATAGGTTTTGATTGAACATATATTTTCAGAATTTGGAAAAAAATTTTAGTTGGATGATAAATGATTAACTTACGATTGTTCGTATGAATGAATAAACTGAGTTGATTGTCAAGTGTGAAGTCCGGGCGAATAGAAAAAAACCCACTGACATCGCTTGTCGGAGACTGGAGTGGATTCGTCGGAGACTCTTGTCAACCGGAATAATGGGCTGCCAAGGTCAGTTCGAAAGTTGTATACTTAAATTCACTTAGGGTTTTTCTAGGATTTTAAACCGTGATCGATCAAAGTTGCGTGAAACTCAGTTTTTGTTCAAACGTGTTCTAAACCCCCAATTGCGATTTCTTAATCATTCTGGGTCTAATTCTGTACCTGTTTCAGTTTGGTAGCATATAATTTAGAGCTGTGTGCGTTGAATTTGTATGTCAAGAACTGCAAGTTGTCTATTTATTTGTTGGAATTGAATGTTTGTAAGGGTTTTGGTTTACGTTTAGATTGTAGAGTCGAGATTTATTAAAATCTAGTGGTTCATTTGCTTAGTCAAAGTTGACATGCTTGACCAGACTCTGTAAAAGTCCTATATAGTTGCGAACCAGCATTGTATTCTTAATTTGTGTTCTGTTCTGTTTTGTTAGTGTAGAATGCATGGTTAAGAAGAAGATAATTTTCTGTTTTATGTTTAATTCAAGGACTTAAAATGTTCGAAGTGCTCAAAGATCCTGTAGTTTCTACTCTTTGTGTGTCATTCCAGTCCATTGGAGATTTTCCCTTTCATAAACCTTAGTATTTTCCCTGGTCTTTTGTCTCCCATCTGCTTGTGATTCTGTATAAAGAAGTAAAGTTCCATTATCTGTACTATTTTGGTTTCATTGGTCCATGGGTTGTAAACCAAAACAAAACGTTATGCAAACCTTATAAATTCAAACTCCTTTTCTTGTACTACATGCATGTGTATTCACTCTGGTAGCCTAGGGTGTATGTGTAGCAATATTAGGCTTAATCTTGCATTTATTTGTAATGTAAGTTAACAAGTTATCTAACTTATCTCAATTGTTTCTTCACTTGATTGGTTTCATTGAATTGGAAGTGAGATAAATCTGTGTAATGTACCTTTCAAAAGATGGGCCTTACTTTGATTTCTTTGGCTCAATGGCTAGATGGATCGATATAAACTTTGTTCAAGTCCTAAAAGTTCCATATTTCTTGTCTGTGATTGTTCAAAGTAAGCCAACAATGTATATTGCATGATCTTGTGATCTCGTAAAGTCGTAATGTTTTATTTTTTCTAATTTATTCTTGTATGTTGTTGATGAAATCTAGGGGTCATGGACATCGATATGCCAACAGAGGTTGATCCAACTGAGGAGACTGTTGACGCACTAATGGAGTATTTGGTCGGTCCATTGCTACCTTTGAAGCACAGTGACATTGCAAAGGAAACTCCATCTGAATCACAACAAAAGTCTGTTGCTAAACAGGTAACAACTATCTTCTTCCTCTTCTTGGAGATCATCATGTATATTTTTTATTATATTTTTGGGTCATGCATCATTACTGAAGTCTGATGTATTAGGCGTCTTCAGTTTCACCAACTCTCTTTGTTTATCCATTAATGAACCATTAAATGTGTCACCCACTTTTTCATTAAGACCTTTTATTTATCCATCTGAATGAGTTTTAGTGGTTCAATTTGCTTTTTAATGTTTCATACATAGCGGTAGAAGCGACAACTCTGAATCGTTTAACTATGAATGGATCGATCGGGATTATATTGTTCCTCAAACATACCGAATCAAAGAAACTAGCTAAGAAGGATACGGGTCAAATGGGTTGAATGAGTCAAAAAAGTCTAAAGTCACCCAGAGTGTATTTATAATGCATATAACATCCATAGATTACGGGATTGGCGACATGCAAATGGATGTCATGATTGACAGTGCAAATGGTGCAGACGATTGTTACGGGGTTTGAATCATTAAGAAAAAAACACAGTGGTGGTTGAAGGTGGCTTTAAAAGCAGCAGCGATTCTCGATGGGTACAGGGTCAGCGCTGTGGTGAGGGTTTTGAGAAGAGCCTTGAGGGAAAAGCTTTTACGTGGGAAGGAAAAATTAAAATGGTATAGAGTGGAGGGTAAGGGGTAGTTGGCAAAATAAGAGTGGCTAAATGGGGACAACAGGCCTTTTGAGTGAAGAAGTCCCCTATTTAGTATGGACCAATCATTAAGTCCTAAATAAACACCTACATATAGCTGAGCCAGTAAGTTCTCCAGCCAGTTAAGCCTGTAAGTCTCAGGTAAGTAGCACCTTACTGTATTAATTATTATAAGAAAATGAAAAAAAAATGGAAAAACAAGTGTTTGCAGATCATCCTAAGGACCTAACCTGACCCAATCTATTTTTACCCGCTCAAAAAACTACCCAGTTTGACCTAAAGCATTTTGATCCTGACCAAACCAATCCGTTGTCACCTCTACATACCGGTCTGTCTCGACCATACAGAACTCTAACTTATAATTCATGTAACCTTTTATAGTGCTTGCCTAACAGTTTAGTGATGTAATATTCTAATGCGTAAGTTTGACCTTGATATCTTCTATAGATGTTCTTCATTAACCCTTTGACTTTATTTGATGCGGGGAGCACCAATGTAAAAGATGACTTAATCGTTGAGATTTAAACACGAGAACCATTGTTAAATAGAAGTTTGTGTAGATTGCAATCAACATAACCAATACCCCGGTATCTTCACTAAGTCATTATGAAAACCTTAGAGCAACTTCATAAGCAACAAGTTGGGTATTATTGACATTTATGTTCCAACTTTATGAGCATTAGATATACTTCGCAATGATTCTGAATTGATTTGATTTGATTTGATTCTGTTTAATTTGATATTGTTTCCTTGGGTTATTGCTTGAATACCAAAAGATTATCTTTTTTACCGACTATTGTAACGTATTATGAAAATTATTACTAGCAGCAATGTTCTTTACATTGTTACCAATAATAACAATATACTTTCATTTGTTTACAATTAATAGCAACATAATTGACTTTTTGGTTGTTATGCTTGTCGATGGCTTCCTAAAAAGGAAAGTACACTGAAAATATTACTAAAAGCAACTTTCATTTGTTGATTGTCAGCTGGTTGTGTATACGTCTTTTGTAAATTAGGTACTGTAATTGATTAGCATTTTTCTTATTGGTTTAAATACTTTGATGATTGTCTTTCAGGTTCACGCTGCTGCAGTACTTTACAACTATTATCATCATCTATATCACCACCGAGAAAGTGAATTTTTAAAATTTGACAACTTTTGTAACCTAGCTATAATGTTCAAACCAAGTATACTACATCATATGAAATACATGTGCCAATCAGATCGCCCCGTTTTAAATGACCCTGAAAGTCAACTTTCACTAACTGAAAAGGCAATTATGGATGCATGCACCATATCTGAAACTTTGCTTGATGCTTCTGCTAATCTTTCAAGTATCATAAAAGAATGGCCAATAACCAAAGTGGCAGTCCTGTTAATCGACTCCAACAAAGAGAACTGCTTCCTAAAGTTCAATAATGGATTATGGTCAATTATTGAAAATAATATTTATTCTGAAGAAACTGAAACTGGGAGTGAAAGTCAAAAAGTCAAGAAAAGAAGAATTTCATTCACGGGAAAACATGATGGTGTACGAGAAGCCGAGTTTCTGCAGCTTGCATTTTCCGCTGTCAAGGAAGTAGCAGGTAGAACTATTTTGCTTACAATGTTTTTCAAGATTTCTCGTAAGGGGAAAATTTGGCTAAAGGGTCAAAAGCGGGTAAATTTTTGGTTTCTGCTGATTTGGGTTGGCCTTAAAGTAAAACATTTTCCCAATTACATTTGAATTTTGACATATGTTACTATGTTAGTGTGTCAAAATTATATATTACTTTAATAATAGTATAAATTTTATTGATTATAATCATTCAAGAGGTTTTATGCATTAAATAAGTTGGGTGACCTTCAACCCATTTATTTTATTTGTATCACCCATTTGCCACCTCTAATAGCAACATACTTTCACTTCATTTCTATTTTGGTCACTGTGGCTTTAAACTTCGTTGTTAAAACTATTTTTAAAAGTTAAAATGGTCTTATAATGCTTTTTTAATGATTGTCAAAAGTTTGTTGGTTTTAGTAATGACTTTCAAAGTCTAGTGACTAAATATGATATAAAGTGAAAAGTTTGTTGCTATCTATTGCAAATTTTTGTTAGAGTTAATTGGTCAAATGGTCTTTTAACTTAGGTGTTTCTGCTGATTTAGTCCTTTAACTTCAAAAGTGGTGAATACCGTCCTTGATGAATCATTTTGTGGTGTGTTTCCGTTTATCATATCTGTTAAGTTATGGTAAAATGACATTATTACCCTTATTAAATTACAAGTTCTGATTATATATACATATATATATACACACAATAAAAAAGCAAACCATTTCTCTCTCTTACTCTCTTCCTCTCTCTCTCTTGCAAACCACCACCGCCGCTGCTATCACCACCACCACCACCGCCTCCCCTTTTCTCACTTCGTTCTCATCTATGCCGTTCTTGAATGGACACTCATCCTTCTTCTCCTCCTCAACCCCCTCTTTACTTTTCTGATCATCAAGTTTTCACAATTTTTTGCCCTAAAATCACCCTGTCCATAAAGAAAGTGATGGGGAAGATGAAGATGAAACAGAGTGATGGGGAAGATGAAGATGAGCATAATTTGAAGTATTCGTGTTGTGGTTTGAAGTTTCATAAAGAAAGTATTAACGATTTGGTTTTGGGGTTGAATGAAAGATTGGGTCAAATGATGGTCTTGAAAGTCAGATAAATGGTGATGAGAAAGATTTGTGGAATTCAAATTCTTTTGAAATGGAAACAGGTTTGAACCAATTTGAGAAAAGAGGAGATTCAACTTCAGATTTTCTCCCACAAGATCTTGAATTCTTCTTTGATTTTAGTGGTAATCAATTGGTGCCCATTTAGTTGACTTGACGACCAAGGAAAGTCAAAACATTTCTGAAGCTGATGAAGATTGTGAATTGAGCCTGATGCAAGAACTATGCAAGAAAGGGCTTGAATCCATGGAACCGGAAGAAATGGAGAATTCTCTTGTTTTTCATGCAAAAATTGGTGAATCATCTAATGAAAATTTCACCATTATCGCATTTCTCTCATCCTCTCTTATTTGAAGTTATTTTCTAGTGGCGGCAGTGGTGGTGGTGAAGTGGCGGTGGCGGAGTGCAACGGTGGTGGCCAGGGTTTCTTGTGGTGGCCGAGTGAAGTGGTAGGGCGGTGGTCTTAGGAGTACGAGAGTGAGAGAGAGAGAGAGAGCTGGCGGTGGTGGTGGGCTGTGGTGGTGCTCAGAAGGTGGTGGTGGGGGCGGTGGTAAATGGTAATTGAGAGGGAGAGGGAGAGTGAGAGAGAGAGTATGTGTGTGTAGAGAGAGGGAGAGACAGTGTGTGTGAGAGAGAATATATATATTTTAATTTAAAAAAGATTAAATATTGTTTTTATTAATAAAAAATTAGAAAAGATGTTAAAAAGACCAAACTACCCTTGATTTAACGGAGTTGACTAACGGTCAACGTTACTACGTTAGAAAGGACTATCCACACCACAAAATGATTCATAAGGGACGGTTTTCACCACTTTTGAAGTTAAAGGACTAAATCGGCAGAAATCCCAAAGTTAAAGGACCGTTTGACCAATTAACTCTTTTCGTTAGCATAAGTGATGTTACGATGTAGAGTAAGCATCATGGTTGATGCCTTGATGGTTGCCAAAAGAGATACATAATTTTATTATTCTATCCTGTCCATCACATTCCTTTAGTCCCTATTTCTTACAACCTAGCTGTGTGTTGCTATTAGTTTATGTTCTTTATGATGACTAAACTGAACTTTATTCATACCTTGATACGATTTGATACTGAAACAGGAATTATGAGTGGCGAACTTAAGGTTTTGGAAAGCCATGTAGTTTATTCTTTGAGCCAAGCAAAGACTGCTACTCGCTTTTATATAGTGCAAAGCACCCGATCCATCAGCGAGGATAATTTGGTTCCTATTCAAGATGTTATTTTAAGGTTAGTAACACTTTGTAAATTCTTGTCTAAAGCCATAAAGTCTTGGTTGTTATTTTCATTATTGTTATATGTATGTGACTATGGGTATCCCTTCTGAGACCCTGCTAGAAGCCTGCAAATGAATTTAAAATGTTTGCAATAATCTTTTATTGCCATAGTTATATAAGGAGGTGGGGTTTCGCTTTGGTATAAGAAACTTTTGTGTCCACACATTGTCAAAACTCAAAATAGATAATCTTCTGGTACATGTCAAAACAGGTCGGGTTGACCCGAAACACTTTTGTCTCCGGTATATTTGTTTTTTTATGAAATAAATAACTAGTGTGTCTAATATGATTATGAAAAGTTATATAATTGTCATTAACAAAATAATTTTTGGAGAAAATGATGTAGGAGGTTTTATGCACTAGAATCAACTTTGGGTGACTTTCGACCTATTTGGCACATTTGATATGTTTCTTCTTTTAGCTTATTATTTTTAATTTTATCTATTTGGCGTGTTAGGGGTAAAACGCACACCCAAATTTGCCCGTTAATAAGTGGGTCAAAATCGCCACCTCTACATTTTAAGCATACATGTATATTATTTGGTTAGGAAATATCTGTAAGGATTTCTGGATTCACTGTACTGTTATTGTGTAGCTTACAGGGGCCTGTGGTAAAGAAATGTTCAGGTGGTTGGGTAATTACTCCTGTTGTTGAGTACTATTACCTGCTTCCATATGCTGAGATTATATCGAAGTTGTTCTCAAGGTAACTTAGATTTTCTCCTTTCACGTTTGCTTCTACTGGGGAAATCGTAGTAAGTCCTATATCTACATGGCTAACTAACGTGTAAGAAAAGATTCCATAAACCCATACCAGTAGTAATTGTTTGAAACTAGAACTTCTAAATACGCTTATGTTCAATATAAAAAAACAGATCCCATGAAACCCTTTTGCATGGGCTTGACATCAAATCACAAGTTTAATAGTGAAAAGTTTTAGTTTTGTTATTGGACCCTAGTGCATCGGTTTCATTTTCTTTCCAATTTAGTGCAATATGAATTCTGCAGTGTATCGGATAGCCTACCACCTCAGCTGGAAGAGCGAAGAGCTGATGGTAACATCATTCTACACTCTCAAAAGCCAAGTGAGAAAGAAAATGGTCAAAATAAGTCACAATTGGACTTGGGAAGTGTGCATATCAGTGATTCAAGTAATGAAGAACCTCATAGCACCAATATATGTAAATCCAACAATTTATCAAATGATGCCATCACTTCTCAGTTTATAGGAGGCCCCTTTGACCATGAAGTCAAAGAAACAAAAAATTTAGTTGACAACAGGATCAAGGATGCTTGTAGTGATAGCTTGAAGAAGGATATGAATGGATCATGCAGAGTTGAATCAAACAATTCATCAAGTGGAGCAAATATTAAGGCTGTTGAGAAGCCACTCAAGGTTTATTGTCATGTAAAAAGGACGACTCCAACTAATTCTATCAGCACCAAGGTGAATTAACTTGATTATGTTTTTAGTCTGACTTACTGCTATCTCATTTACAATATTATTTTGGTAGATAGAATTTACTAAGACCATTTAATAATTAATCCATATGGGTGAAAATAGGTCTATATATTTCATCCATCACATGCCGCTGTTATTAAAATAAGGATTCTATTTTATATCTAACTGTTAAGAAGGTTATAAACACTGGTGACTGGACCAATATTTTAGGTGGCAAGATGGTAATGAGTCAAGATGGGCTGGACCAGGTTGAGATGGCCTGCTAACATTTTTATATGTATATTTCAAAATAAATCATATACGATTAGTGTACTAAATTTGATTGTGAAAACTATTACTACAATGATGTTCCAGTTACCAAACAGGCAAAAATCAATTTAGGAGGTTATAAACACTTGATTAGGTTCTGAGCTACTTTAAACCCGAACGACTCGTTTTTCCTGCGAATTAAGTTTTCAAGTTCAACCTACTTGACTCTTAAGCAGTATTTATAAAGCATAAATCAACCTGTTTTTGACATAAACGATCCTTGTCCAAAACCGTGTAATTAAGATGAAGAAAAGATGCCTGGTAGTGTGTAGTTAAGCAAATTTGAAACCTTACGGAACTCCGAACTAGTAGCAGTTTCAATATATATAACGTAAATTTTTTTGGCTACTACCAGGAAAACTCGAAGGTATTGGAAAAATTGCCAACTGTTAGTCAAAGTAAAGATGAAAAGGTTGTTGGTGAGAAAAAGTCTTGCAAGGTGTCACCTAATGAAGATAGAAAACTAACAGTGGATCATGCTCTGACCTCTCAGAAGAACGGATCTTTGGAAGACTTCCATTTCACTGTAGATGCAAAGAGATCTGAGTTGTCAGAGGCTGCCCTTCGAGCTCTTTTAAATAAAAGACAGAAACTGGTGCATAACTAATTAGCTGCTTTGATCTATTTTATCTTCATCCTGATTTGATCATGGACTCATAGTAGATGACATGATATGATATTATTCATTAATCTAGAGGTGGCAAAATGGGCGGTTGGGTAGGTTGGTAACGGGTCAAAACAGGTAAATTTTTTGTACGAACCTGGTCAGGTTGGGTTGACTTGTAAATTTCTTTTCCAGTTCCTAGAAATCTTGTGTAAGCATATTAGTGTGTGAAAACATTAATAAAATCATATTATTTCAATAATAAGAAAAAGTTTCTAAAATTAATGATTTAGGGGGTTTGCTTTTTAGCATTAAAATACATTTCGGGTGTTCGGCCCATTTAAAGTGTTTTCTTTTATTCTAGTTTTATGAGTTACCTGTTTGACTTTTTAGCAGTTAAAGCCTTCATTTCTTTCATACTACTTTTTGTAAATTCTCCACTTTGTAGTCTTAAATAGCCTTTTTCTGGCTAACAAATTGATGCGGTTTATTTCCTTGCAGTACAATCGACAACGAGTTATAGAAGGCGAGTTGACTCTATGTGATAAAAAGATTCAGGCAATTATGCATGGGGGTATGCCCTTTTGTTGGTGCTTTATGTTCTGTTGATATGACCAAGTTTATTTCAGATACTTATGCCAGCAGCTAATAATTGCTATTAATTTCTACTCATGATTGCTTGAAATTCTGTTAGCACTAGCCAAATAGTGGGTTTTTTCAATTTACTCGAGATTTGCTATTGTGGGAGATGTTTGGATGTGCGTTTTTGGAAGAAATTATAGCAACTCGAATAATACAAGATAACGAGTTGATTAAAGTTAGGGGGATGAGTAGATAGTTTGATATCTATCTCAATAATCAGTTTTAAAGCAACTTCTTACCGGGTTCTCCAGATATGAATATTTTGACTCTTAATAATCAGAAGTATAAAGACTTTCGCCCTGAAAATTTGATAGTTCTTATTGTGTTCAGTTCTCATTTAAACTAAAAGGCCTTTGAACAAAATAAAATTTTCATACATTAAGAATGGCTGATGTTGACTTTTTTATTTTTTTTATATTTATAAAAGGTATTGGGGATTGTTTGGGTTTAAAGCTAGAAGCCGTTATTGATTGTTGTAACGAGATTTGCCTTCAAGATGACATGCAAACTCAAGCAAATTCAAACCTGCATGTTGGTAAAAGCTTGCCATTGTTAGGAAAGAGCTTGTCTGAGGCCCAAATCACGTTGAAAAAAGCATGTCAGGCAAGTCTTTAGCATGTATTTTCTTTTATATCATTCACGAATATCTTCGAGTATTTATATCTTTTTTTTTTCTTTTTTTGGGTGCAATTTGATTGACATCAAAGGTGGCAGAATGGGTGGGTTGGGTAAAGATTCATGAAGGGTTTAATTAAAGGACAAACTTCATGAAAATGTATTCAACTTTGCATGAATTCCTATTGTGTGTTTCGAACTTTAAATCCTTCTATTGTAAGCATCGAACATTTAGTTTGCTGATATTTTGTGAAATTAACTTTCTATTGTGTGTATTGAACTTATATCATTTTTTTTCTATTGTATGCATCCAAATTAGATTCAATAGAACAAATCAAAAGTTCAATACAGTGATACACACAATAGAAGATTTAAAAGTTTGATACACACAATAGGAATTCATGCAAAGTTGAATACATTTTCGTGAAGTTTGTCCTTAATTAAAATGGGGAATTTTCGGAATACGAGTAGAAAGGGATCTGATTGGTTTGGCTTGACCTAAAACATAGTAACATACATTGTCTGTAACTATTAGTTTTTCTATAAAATAATTAGTGGTACAAATTGCCAAAAAAACTCAATGTACTTTAGCTGAATTAGCGCATGAATCCCTAAACTTTGTTATTGCATGGTTTAGTTTTAAACTTATAACAACTCAATAATAAGGTCCTTTATGTACAGATTAAAGACTTGGATAGTGTTTGTTTTTGAAGAGGTAAAGTGTTTTATGTCTTATTCTATGTCTACGGGAGAAGATGTGGCCTAGGTTAACATGCATACAAGAGGATAAGTGGTATTTTATTACTTCCAAAAATAAGATGAAATAAGATTTTCGAAGCACTAGTCACTTAATCTAAACAAACACTCTTCTTTCCGCTGACATTTTTTTAAAAATAAGTACTTATCCTAAAAAACAAACAAGGCCTTAATCGTGCAAAAAAGGAATTATTTGTTGAGTTTTATAAGTTGAACTTTATGGAACGACTTGATGAAATAAAACATGTGTTAGAGATTAATTTTGAAGATTTTTTCATTGAATTTTATAAGTTAAGGGATGTAATCATGTAAAAATTAAGCCCAGGTGCTTACGCCAGAATTCTCATTAGTTTTTTTCATCTCCTAAATCTACCAATAAATAGCATGTCAAATATGACTAAAAGGTTATACTATTTTAACAATAATAATAATCTTATGTTTCAAATAAAATGATTTAGGAGGTTTTATGCATTAACAACATACATATTGAATGATTTTGACTTATTTGACTTGTTTCCTTTTAAGTTAATTTTTTTTTTACTTCATCTGCTAGATATAAGAATGGACCCATTCATAGCTAAATCAGATGAGATTGCCATTTCCACCTTTTGAGATGATCCAGATGACCAGATTGACATGTCTTGTTAATATTAATTTTTTTTATGAGCCAATTTTTTTAAAAATGTATCTGACATGAGAAGAATGTATCATAAAGTTCTTAGGCAACCATTCACTTTTTGACTCCTACTTTTTCAGGCACATCATATCACTCTCAAATCATTCTAAACTTGCGATCATTCACTCCCAGATTTTGAGTTTATTTATTACACACACGTAAACATACATAACAAAGAAAGAAAAAAGCTTCAATCAATGTGGGCTGGTTTGCTGGGAGAGAAGACAGGGATGGGAGGCAATGAGATCACGCGTGAATGGGGATGATTTCACGCGTGCATGGCCTCCATTCCAATGCCACTGGCCTTCCAAATGTATGGTGCATTCTGTTTTTATGTTTCTTAAACACCATTTCAAATTCTTCTATATCCAGGAGTTGGATGATATCTGTCTATCAAACAACTGGATGTTGGCAACATATCAGACGTCACGCATAGATGGTAAGATGTTAAGGTTGACCTTTTCCTTGCACTGAACCATTCTGAAATATGTTGAAAAAGTGAAATGTAGTTCCTAAATATTTGGTTTAGTGCAACTATATATTCTAAACATTTCTGACTCCAAAGTTCTCTTTACTAAATAATTGACATTGTCTTGATAATTAAGTTAGATTACATTCATTTGTCTATTTAATTATATCAATATTATTAAATGTTTGAGTTTTCTTCTGATCTGGTTGTGTTTCTTTTAATTAGGCTGTAATCATACTTTCTAGAGGCTGCAAATTCGACTCATTTAAATTATAATGCAGTCGCTTTGGATTTTGTTTAAGGGGAACATGTCAAATGGCCGAAAGTTCCCCAAAATCAATTTTTAATGCATACAACCTCTTAAATCTTTTTACTTCACAGATTTAGATTATTATGTATGTATAATGTTTTTGGAATCATATAGTTAATGCCTTATTTATAGAACAATTGAAACATGGATAAAAAGTGTTTCTGGTCAACCCAACCCAAACTGCCTGTTTTGATTTGTACTAAACGTGACCAGTTTCTACCTCAACCCGTTTTGACATGTCACTCAACCCACCTGTTTTGCCACCTCTGGTATTTCCATTTCATTATGTGATTCTTTTAGCTTTATTTAAAGTTAACATGGTAATATATTTTAGACTACTTATTATGCTCATACATGTTCTGAGCTCAACGCTTTTGGTGTTTAGGGGGGTTTGTGGCTAATGTAACCGTGAAAGGAGCTAATTTTGAGTGCTCGGGCGTAAGTGGAATTCAACCAAGTATCCATGAAGCAAGAAACTCAGCTGCAACACATGTGATCACAAGATTGCAGCAAATGGCCAGTGATATGAATACCGCATTACATTAGTTTAAAACGTTGGTGGTTGTTTGCGTGTGTGCTAAACGTTTGTATGTGCAAGAACTCGGTAGAAGATATAAAAACCGAGTGAAGGGAACACATTTTTCAAGCCCTGTGTGTACAGTATTCATTCACTATGCCTGGTGTCTTTTTTCACTGGTCGAGTTTTAGCTTTTAAGTGTGCTAATTATCTATCTGAGTTGCTGATCTTTCAAAATTTGTTATTGTATCATGCCTTGAGCTTGACTTTGATTGTTGGATCCCAGCTGCAAACCCAAAAAAAAAAAAAAACTTGAAAAGAGGGGAGTGCGGAAACTGAATGGATTGAACAGGTGAGTTACCGGTTTGTTTCTAGTTTAGAACCGGGTTGGTCCCAATATGAACTGCGAGTCGAACGAGCAGTGTGACTTATATGTCTAATTTGAATACGTGAGTGTGTGATTTGTATTATAATCTGTAATAGATTGATATAATATATTTCGTGAATCTATGAATAAACATTCCTAGAAATACAATGTTATTTAGTTTTTGTCATGATAAGTCCTTTAGAACACGTGTTCATGTATCATATTGTACACGTCGAAGACGGGGTAGATTGAAAGAAGAGAAGCACATGGATAATTTATGTAATTATTATTACTATTACTAGTAGTAATGTAAATTTAACATCGTAAAATAACAATATAAATAATTTTTATTCGTTTTGGAAGTTATATTTCGTTTACGTTGTTTACTAATTATAGTTTATTTTGTTATAATTTGGTAACAAAATAACGACGATCATGTGAACCAGTTACATTATATATTATTTTCTATATATCAACATGCTTTGTTAACCAATCTGTTTTGATAATTATACTTTTATTCTTCTCCAATAGAGTTAATTTCATAAATGGTCCTTTAACTAATCACGAATTGTAAGTTTAGTCCTTTTTTAAAAAAAGTTACAAGTTAGATCCTTTAACTACCATTTTGTTGCAACCACGGTCCTTTCTAACGGAATTTGTTAACTTGCTCCGTTAAATCTCCTCATATACACTGCACATGAGGGTATATTTGTCCTTTTACCAATTTATTAATTTTTAATTAATTTTTAGTTTTAAATACTATTTTAACTTTTTTTAAAAATAAAAAATCAAACTTCATCTCCCTATTTACCCAATCTTAGTCTCAGTCTCTCATATCTCTCTCTGTCTCTATGAACACACAAACACACCTCCGCAATGGACCACCGTACCTATGCCACCACACCGCTGCACCACCGCCTCTCTTCGCCACAGGTCTACCATCGCACCACCTTGAGACCACCACATATATGTTCTTAAGACCACCACATATCTACCATTGCCTCTCTCTCTACCCTTTTGCTTCATCATCTTCAAATGAGGGATTTATAAGATCATGTTCTTGTTCCAGGTTTCATCATCTTCGAGTGTGGATTTCTGTTTCTCTCTATCTACCCTCTTGTTTCTATTTTTCTTATGGATTTAGGTTTAGGGTTTGAAATTGCGACAGTGGTGGCGGAATGTGTGAGGCGACGACTGTGGTGGTGGGTTGTGGGTTGTGTGAGGCGGAGATCGG
>JAUEJL010062017.1:0-16040 GCA_032274825.1 Drosophyllum lusitanicum | reverse complement strand
CCCCGCGCCCCCCCCCCCCCCCCCCCCGCACGATTTATAACCTAGAAATAGAAATTGACTAAGATAAGGAAACAATTTAAAATGCGGAAATAGGATAACTACTAATTAATAGGATAAATACTATCCTAATTTAAATAGATACCTATCAAACTTACACATCGATCTTTCTCACAATTCTCTTACTCCCTCTAGCTAGACGTCGGGTTCTTTCATCTCCATAGTTATCACATTTATTCAATACCACTCTTCTGCATGATCAATCCCTTAACATAGTCCGTCAACAGTACATTTCTCTTCTTACCAGCTATATATCTCGTTCAAGTTATGGTCCCTTATCTTAATTAGGCAACACTTACCTCTACATTTCATCTTTTTATCAACATATATATTTTTACGATCTATCATGATCTGTAATACTGCTCTTTCTTTCTGTTACTTTCAAGTAGTTATTGACCATATATTCTACTAATTCTTTCTTATGTTGTGGACTTATATTATGTTTGATCTTATTTTGTCACCTTTGCCGTTCTCTTCTCCGGCCAAGTACTTCACAAGGCACATTCCTTCATTGTTACAAAGCTTACAAACCTGCTACTTAAGAGCCTTGCTTTTCATTATTGGTTCGCTTCTATTTTACTAAGATGTTTGTCCTTGAAGACATAGATATCTTATATCTTATGTCTTATTCCATGGAAGATGTTAAGTCTGAGAAGGTCTATGAAAAAACAGATTTATATTGATAAAAACCCATTGAAGCTTGTGGTGATTTGTATGTAGTTAAAAGCTTGTGTCCTTGTGTGCAATTTGGTTTTGATTAATTAAGAGGGTCATAGTGATCCTTCTCTATTGGTTGTCTTCTACAAAACGTAGAGAAGAAAGGGAAAGTGAGGTTGAGGATGCAATCTTTGATCTTTTGAAAAGATTTGCAGCTGCATTATGTTTCCCTTTTCAAATCTTGGTGATTAAGGGCTAGTGGAGACTTAATTTGGTTTCCTTCATAAAAGGGTTTCAAGCTTCTTCCAAGTAAGCCCCACCCTTTGATTTTAAGGTTAAATTTGTTCTTGTGGTTAGGATCCTTGAATCTATGTTGGGTTGTTGAAATGGGTCAAATGTAGATGAGTTATTGTCAAATTCAAAAGTTTGATGTGGATATTGACATATTGTATTTGGCACCCAATTGGTAAGAGTTTCCTAGCTATGATTCTTAAAGCCCTTGATGAAATCGAACTCCTTGTTAAGTTCCTTTTAGAATTGAGTTCTTGTTACCCTGATAAGCTTCAAGTTCAATTGTTCAAGACATGTGCTCAAGTAGTTTCATTTAGGGGACGCTCATAGGTGCAGCCACGTGATCTCGCGAGTCCAAGAATGAGTTTTTGGACAAAGTGGCGTGATATATGCATTGGGGATGCTTGATTAACCTTTGGGGTTAATCCTAAGAAGATAAGCCCTACCTTGTATTCGTTTAAGTACAGGCCTTCGGTTTTAAGCATGAATGCCTAAGCCTCTTTTGATTTAACTCTTGTATAGGGTTGGTTTGATCTTGTTGTCTTTGGTGTTTGATGAAGCTTAGTTGTTTTTTGTTTTGAGATGTGATCCTCATCCAAGTTAGAGGCGAGTGTAACAGATTTCTATAAACTTGGATACACTATGAACTTGTTTTACAAATCGTCATGGTCATCAATTGGGATACGATTGACATGTTATGAAGATTAATTATGATTAATGTGTTGAGCATGATTAAATATTTGATGCTATTCACATTGTTATGGAGTTATAACCATGCTTCGTATATTATGATTGATTCAAGACTAAGGTTGATACTTGTTATGTTATTGTTTGTCTTGGAGTGTTCATTTTTAGTGTGATTGAACACTAGGGAAGAAATATGATAGTCCGAACTAGAGTTAAAATGAATGTTGATAATAATACTTAATAGATATGAGAGAATTGTATTCTCCTCACCAAGAAAGAAATCACCTCCATCGATCATTGTACTCTTACTCTTTTCAGACTGGTCGGCTTGAAGGCTTTTATATTCTAATCAAAGCGGTTCTTTAAGTGTGACTTAGCATAATGAGCTGACATAGATAAGGTGGCAAAAAAGAACATGTACCAGATGGGAAACCCAGTACTCGAATACTTCGTTTAACCAGGGGATCTCCAAGCTGACTGGAAGTGGGGATAAGGATGTTGAATGAAGTTAATTGGATTTGCTTCGCTGCTTTTGTAAAATATTGCCTTCAAACTAAAGTTCAAATTTAGTGGTGATTTTACAATTATAGGTGTTAAATAAAATATTAAATGAGACGGTAATAATAACAGGGAACACAAGGGAGTCATGGGGTCGACGGTAACAATAAATTTTCAAAACTTCACGAGGTGATGGGCATATAAGATAAAATAACACTTAGCAGGATAATTAACAGTAACCTGCTAAATGTTATTTATATGAAATTTGTGTTGAATTGTTGTAGAACGTAAATTGCAGCGGAGTGGTCAGGCAAGCAGATAGTGAGCTAGAAGGCTTAGGGTTCGATCCTTCTAACCTACAATTTTTTATTCCTTTTATCTACTTTTTCCCTTAAGGGCTAAGCAGTTTGCTTTTTCCTTTGAAAGAGAGTAGGAGACCACAGTGTCATCATATACCTCAGTTTCAATTAACATTTAATTTTTATTATTATTATATTCAAATAATTAATTTTATACGTTTTAATATATAATATTTGGTATAAATATGGGTGTATATATATATATATATGTGTGTGTGACCGTATTATTTTTATCTATATTGCAATATAAATTTGTTATAATACGATGCTTAAATAAAAAATAAATTCTTTTAGTAAATATATTTTTATCTACAAAACAGCGAAAATTTTGATTTCAATATCCTGTCGCTAAGCACGGGTTAAACACAACTTGTTAATAATATCTTAAAGGCAAGTATTATCTGATACTTTACGTAATATTGTATAGGTTAGCTGTTAGGACAGGAATTTTTGTTGATTATAACAAGAGCTTAATGTCATTTAATAGCCACGTGTACTTTTCAAAACTATTAAAATAAGTTGGGTTCCTTTTACAAGCTAGTTCCAGAGAATACATGTAAAAAAGCGGTTAAACTGCTAGTAAGAATATAAAACCTGAAAGTAGTTCTCTAAAGTGCATAACTTGCTGACCTGCCAGGAAGGATGTCCATCAAAGAGAAATCATGATGGGGAGGGCCTGCAATATCAACCAAGAATATTCATAAGCTTAAGGGATGACTATTTATTTATTTCTTCCATGCCCAAAGAAGTTACATTTAATTATGTGAAGTCACATGGGCTAAAATGGGTTCAATAAACTAGATTTTGTATCACTGTCAATTTAAAAGAAAGGTTCATTTTCCAAAACAGAAAAATACATTGTTGTTTGGTCATATAAGAAAGTTACCTTCTTGTCCACCTAATATGTAAAAAGGGATGTTAGCAATCATCTTTGTTTTGCCCTCACTCCAATTGATAGTCCCAGGCTTCTGTATGGATCCACTTGATGGACCAAGCACAGACAAACAAATTGCAGGTTCATTCATTAATCCCAAATAATCACGAGCTCGCTTCCAGACTCGTGCATCGGAGATTCGTGAATGAGCCACCTATAAACCAACCCCATGTTCTTTCAAGTATTGTCAAAGATATTTTTGGGTTGCACAAAAAAGACTGAACTGACCTTGCCAAGTGAGACACGAGCCCTGGGGAGTAATTCGCGATGGTGTGTTGCAATCTTTGCTATGGCTGTCACAACAAAACAGAGCAGCCTCGACTGTGATGATTTTCTAACAGTTGTGCTACTGGACCCAAGAACAGAATCACCAATTCCTAGACGGCTTCCCAAGAGAGAAAAAAATAAAAAAGTATACTTTAAACATAAGGAACAAACATCGACCTCTATAATTTTGAAAATTGCATTAAAAGATAAACTTGGTCAAAAGTAAAGGATTTGATTAGTTAAAAAACAAATTTGACCAAAGGTGATTACCATTTTCTATGCAATTATCCATTTGTGTCTACATGAATTTAGACTGTTGTAACATACCTTGATGAAAGATTTTCATAAAGAAGAAGTTCTAGACTCTCAAAAAGTTCACGGGCTGCATCTTTGTGAGAGACACCACCCCCTCCATGCTCCCCAATGGCCCAACATAATTGTAATGCCAACTCAGTCTGTTGGGTAATCATGGAACCACTCACAAATCTTAAATGGTGAAATTTTATTCAAGGTTTTGGTAGCCCACTGCTCTCAAGGGGTGGATCTACTTGTTAATGCTTATAATTGTAACAAAATTATTCATTATTTAACGTGAACAATTGTCAACACACTAACCTTTTCTGGACTGTCATAAGCTTCCCCAAGCCTGTCTACTATGGGTTTCTGCAGAAAAGTAATGGTAGGTATCATCATTTTCAACTTTGACATGGTGAATGCAGCACATAAATAAATAAATATACATACATATATATATATATATATATATATATATATATAAAACAGTAAAAACTGCATGTGTTATTTGGTTCATTTAGTCTGCTCAACTGCCATAAGGTGCACATCAAATTCTACTTAGCACTTAGACATCATTGGTAACACTAATTGTTCCTGTTTTATGTTTACATCTTTTTGTCATGCTGTTATTGTTGTGTGATTTTTCTTTGATAACAAAATTCAAATACTAACAAGGCTATTTGGTTTTCTAAAGTAAGATGAAATTTTAAAACTTATGCGTTTTAGTTCTGATACCTTGAACCCACAACAGCAACAATATTACCCTATCCCGACTGAGCAAGGTATGGGAATAAGATGTAGACACTCATACCCTTACTGGTGAGTAGAGAGATTGCTACCCAAAAGACCTCTTTATTATAAAGAGTAAAGAGAAAAACTACTTGAACCCACTGAACATGTGCTTTTATCTGGAAACCTTGGTTAGAAAAAGTGTGAGGCGCTCCGAGGCATCAAGGGTCTGGAAGCCAAGACGTGAGGCATGATGCATGAAGCAATTGCATCATGCACCCGAGGCGTCCGCTATTGACAAAATATTTGTAATTTAATTCCACATGACATATTGTACCTTTTAATTTAATTCAAGTGTAGAAGGCAACTTCGAGTGTTGTAGGAGACAACAACTACGATAGGGAGAAATTGAGGTCTGACTTTAGGAGATTAGGTTGTCGTCAAAATACATCGTTCATTATAATTGGCCCGCTCCAGATAAAAATTAAACCCAATAGTCCTCTAAAACAGCCCATCATGGAAATCGCATCGCATCACATCACATACATGATGCGTTTTTGGCATCACCTCACAACACCTCGCCGCATCAAAGCGCCTCAGGCGCACTTTTTTAAACCAAGCTGGAAAACAGTTCTATAAAGCATGAAACTAAATTGTTGTCAAAAATTGTTTTCCCGTACTTCTACAACATAGTAAGTGGAAGAAAGAAAATTGAGCATAGTCAACCGAGGCCTTATTATGCATGTACAAGTAACCAAACCGTTTATGTGATTACATCAAGTGAGATGAAGTGAATTTTAGACAGAAGCTATGTTTTGGTACTTAATATCTACATCTCTTCACAAGGATTCCAAAATTATAATAACGATGCCAGCGATAACCATTTGGAAGAAGATTGGTGTTAACAAGTTTTAGAAATATGTCAACAAAAGAATACCTTCAAAATAGCAACGAACTCAGGGGATTGATGAAATGCAGCCAATATGAAATTTAAAAGCCTCTTTCTTACCTATATCAATCAATTAATTAAAACACTAAATAGTAACGTGCAAAAGATTATTGAAGACAAAAGTTGGATCAGAAAGTAGTTAAAAAAGAAAACAAGCCTGTATCTTTCTTGCTCAAATCAGTACAAATGACAACTTAAGTAATTTAAAGGAAAGCAAGAATCAAAGCACATAATAAATTCAATTAAATAATATGATGAAGTTTATACGACACTCATTTTTCGACCTTTTACACGTCATATGAATAAATTCAATTAAATAAGATACATGTTCTTCATTTATTGAATTGTTCAATTAAAACTCTTATTTTGTACACCCGAGGAATCCTAATTGTTGACTTGATTGAGCATTTGAGCGTCTCATCAACGGTACAAAAGTTTTATCATATTGTTCTCTATTTCAGTTTCGAGGTAAACATGATAGAAGGTTGTGTACCATAAGTTCAATATATGTGTACAAAATATATATAATATTTTGCTTGCATGCAATGATGTAAAGCTTCTTCAGCACTCAAAGGTTTTCTTTCGTAAAACTTTAAGAAGGAAGGTCAAGCTAAACGAATTTGAAAATGGGCTAACTACACGGGAATGTATCCTACTATACAGTATATCTGTTTTACGATTGTATGTGTCATGTTTCAAGACTTACCTTTTGATATAACAAACTTTTTAAAAACTCATCCTGTGTATGTAATTAACTTTTTTGTTAATATCTTTATGTACAAAACTACATCAGTTGCTATTGATGTGAATATTTGATATTATTGATTTACATCTTTATGTGCCAAACTTAAGTCAATTTTTCCTATTATATGTGACTAAATTTCATAAAAAAGCAAACTTTTGAAAGTTTAGTACGTCAAATGGTAAGTTTTGAAGTTTACATACTAGTGAAACATGCATGCAGATACATTGTAATCTCTTTCTATGAATTCTTAGAGTATCAAAAAAGACTTACATTTAAATAGCAAAGTTTTAGAAGGCAAAACCACAAAACAATGTCGAAAGAAAGAAAAAGTTTATTCTCAAGCACTGCCCTCATGTTAATTCCATATATAGGATCAGTATTGTCAATGCTTCTGCAATGGGAAGTTTGATGTACAGAAAACTACATCCAGATACATGCAGAATCCACATTATTACCGGAAGCATTTCAGCTGTAATGAATTAAATTAAAGACTGGTGGTATCAGATGAGGTAAAGCATCCATTCATAAAACATTTATAACAATCTGGCAACATTTAGAAAACTCACAGACCAAAAGCAACTTATGGCGGTCATCCAATATATTTTTCGGTGAATCTACTTACTACATAGGAGAAAATTTTGTCAGGAAATAGCTTAGAATTTCTGTCAAGAAGCATGGGTATTAAGGCACATTTGAGAGCTGCAAACAAAAAAAGTATATCAGAAATTCTGAAAATAAATGCTCTGTTACCATAAAGTTTTATATCAAAGTACAGATGGCATACACTGATTGACATTATGTAATGCTATTGAAAAATACACATCAAGAAGCCGAGGTGCCATTTTGAGTGCCTGTTTTAGTCTATCAGATGGAACAGAGATTGCTGCCTGCAGTGCCGCTTCCATTCCAGGAGAAGTCCAATGACGTTGCTGTTATATCAATTATATGAGCAAATCATGTTTGGAAACTTCTCCAAATTCTAGTAAGGAGAAAATCAAATACTTCTTTTTGCAACAAATATGAAATTTTAGGGTCAAGCTTTCAAATATATGTTAGCTTCATTAGGTGGTATCCCGTATGATACAAGAAATTGGGCCGTTGCAGCATCCATTAAATCAAATTATTTAGGTGCCTAAAATTTCTAATTATAAACGACACCATCACCAATTGATATAACTTAGGGGTAGCAAACTACGCATTTTGGTAAAGGATCAAAATGGGTTCAGGTCAAAACACAAAATATATGTGGAGTCCATCCAAGTATACAACTTTTTTTCATTAAGGTCATTCATATATTGAAAGTACTTCATAGAACAATCTACTATGAATGTTGTTTCATTAATACAAATGCAGGCTAAAAGCATGCTGACATACTCTAAAATATCAAAAACACCTTTGTTTCATATACACTAAACGTTGTTTTTTGATAGATCGATCCAAAGGTATTTTGTCTTTTTTAAATCTTTTGAGGCGTTTTCTGTCATTAGAAATGTTTTCCGCCAAATTTGTTGTAAACACATTTGATATACATGTGACTATGTGAGTGGCTTATAAAGCAATTCAATATATGGGCAGCCTTAATAAAATATAGGGGTGGCCTCCAAATACATGATCCATTATTATAATATATAAATTGTTTGAATTAAACCGCTGAAACTTAAACATAACCCAAATCAAACCATTTTCAAGTAAAGGTGTTAAAATCGAACCATATATAATATTCATGCTCATAAAAATAGAGAATAATGATGTCATACAGCAAGGCCGTCATTTTCATCTTTAAGAAGTTCAAGAAACAGTGGATCCGAAGTGATTGAATTGCTGTCCTCGGATTCAGAGTCTGCTCCTCCATCTCCTATGGTTGAACCAGTATATGCTTCATCCATAAAGGCTAACAGCATCTGTGAGCAAGAAAAATCATCAGAATTAATTTATGGATGCACATATACAAATTTACATATAATAATTTTCTGAAAGGGTACCTCTGGAGCTGCACTTTTCTGAATTGAAGCTATGCTGCTACCAATTAGTGGTCCAGAGCTCCTTTCCACCTTTTCCAGTGCCACAATCAATACTAGTTAAGATAATTAAAACAGAATGTCAATATTGCATTGTATAGTCAATAATTAATCATAAATATGGATCTCACCTGGTAAGTCAACAAGTGATATAAATAGAGGAAGAAATGACCCAGGAGACATCAAGCCAGGAAACACTCTTATGAATGGTTTTTCTAATCTGCATGAGTGAGGAAAAAGGATTAGTAATATTGGCCAGACATCTAAATAATTGATCACCATCAAACCAGCTATCATCTAAAAATTATATTTAGAGGGGTAACATACAGATAAACAGTTTTTAAGGGAACATACATTTCTTCTTATCCTATAAATGAATCGCTAGAAAGTGAAAAAAGTATGTTCTATAACAGACCAGCAAGTTAAAATTCTAACAAGATGTAACCATGTAATAAACGACTTTTTGCAAATATATGTAATAACAAAAGAAAGGACGCGCTTACTTCTCCCCATTCCATGCAATCAGCTTAAGCATCAATGGGTAAAACTGAAAGTAGACAAGGAAAAGGTGTGACATATATATAGGAGAGGGTTCACTTCATAACCATCCTTATTGCGAGTACCGCGAGAACCAATCTTGGCCCTTGATTAAAGTAAATCAATGGCTAATAATTTTGACGGCTCATCAATGACTAATGATTGGCTCATTAATGACTCCTTAATTAGGGGTATTTTGGGAAAATTAAGCCAATGTAATAATGACTCATCCACCGGGACGCAATTCACGGTTCAGTAAATATAAAAATGACCAAAATACACCTATTAATTAGTCATTAATGAGCATTAATGGCGGTTACAAATCTTGCGATGCATTAAGAGCGGTTCTCAAATGAACCCTCCCCTATATATATATATATAGGGAGAAGTTCATTTGAGAACCGCTAACCAATATTGGCTCCTGATTAAAATAAATCAATGGCCAATAAAAACGACGGCTCATTAATGAGGGGTATTTTGGAAAAATCAAGCCTCGTTCGTTAGTGATGGTTCACTCGAATGCAATTCACCGTTGAGAAAATATATAAGAGACCAAAATATCCCGATCAACGAGTAATTAAAGAGCATTAATGGTGATTACAAATGGTACTTGCGGTACTCACATTAAGAATAGTTACATATATACAAGGGAGGGTTCTAACGAGAACTGTGAGAACCAATATTGGTCGTTGATTAAAATAATAAATCTATGGCTATTAATGGTAATGGCTCATTAATGACGATTAATGAGGGGTATTTTGGAAAAATCAGGCCTCACTCATTAATGATGGTTCATCTGGACGCAATTAACGATTGGGTAAATATTTAAATGACCAAAATACACCTATTAACGAGTCATTAATGATGTTACAAACAGTTCGGGCACGAAAAACAGTTCTCATTTGAACTAAATATTGCTCTTTAGTTTAACCATACCTGAGGGAGTAAAGTAGGAAATGTAAGTAAAATCTTCTTCTTGTTCAGATTCAAAAAGTCTAGAGTTGCTTCTGCAACAACAGGGTCTGCAAACTCACTGCAGTCATAAAAATTAGATTGGTCTAAACGTGATGTCAAATTTGAATACATATACATCCTAGGAACTATAAATGAATCGCTATCAAAACTTATCAAGGAAATGAACAGGGATGAGCAAAAAAAACCGTTTGTCCCGAACCAGACCGGATCGGGTTACACACTTTCGAGTCGGTTCTCGGTTCCTATATTTCCCTTATTTCGGTTCCACCGGGTTTGGCTTTTTCCCGGAACCGGAACCGATTAGGAACAGACGGTTTGGTCCTCGGTTCTTACATTGTGCATTTTTGGTTTCGTTTTTTCGGGTTCGCTTCGGTTTTGGAACCGAGCTCATCCCTAAAAATGAATGCATAAAAAGCAAGAAAACATGAGTGCACCATCCTATACTTGCTACATAAATAGAGTTTTTGGTCAATCCAATAAATTGCAGAAGACCAAAGGTAAATTCTTATTCCAAACTCTATTGAAGCAAATAACATTTCCATTCTGGTGACAGTATCAATTCTGAAATGGTTGTGTATTTTACCGGCTCAAGCATGAACGAAAGAAAGCTCGCAAACTAGTATCAGCATCATGCAGAACAAATTCTCCATAATCAATGTAAAATTGAAGAATAGCCTGCAAGGAAAATTATAATGTAAATGTATAAACGCTAAACAATTCAACAAGTTAATGAAATTTACTAGAAATTAACAAATAATTTACCAACAAAAGAAGTCCAGAAGAGGATCGAGATTGAGAAATAGAAGATACGGAACGTTGGAAGATCTTATAGAGCTGAGGATGAACCCTAGCTATCAGATTCTCAGAATTTTCACTTTTACATAGCTCGATTAGCTTCCTTACCTACAGTATATAAACGAAATTAACAAGAAAGCAGTATAATTATTATGATAATGATAATGAAGAAACGCTAAATTTGGGAAAGATTTATGCATTAGTGTTGAATACTAAAAGCGAACTTACGGAATGAAGAAGAGAAGAATCTGAAGCACGATCATTGGAAAAATTGGAGTCCCTGGCGCTTGAAGATAATGTTCTTAGATGTATTTCCCAATCTCCGCCTCCTTCCGTCATTTTCAACACAGCTGAAGAAAAAAAAAAGCAAAATTGAAGAAGAAACCTAGAGAGAAACAAAATAGCAGAAGCAGCAAACGCCGAGAGCTAACCTGTGAATCGCCTTCGTCGTCGCAGTGAATCAATTTCTTCATCGCATCCTGGACGGGCACAAACGGTGAATAAACAGGGGTTCTGTGTGCTTGGGAAAAATGAAAACAGGACCGAGTGACGTGTCATTTGGTTTTGTTTTTTTTTTTTTTGTTATCGGTTAATTCACGTCGGGTAATTTGGTTATTTTAATTATAGGATATTAGCCGTTAACTGAACCGTATTTAATATTCGGGTATCGGTTATGGGTAGATTCGGGTATGGTTCGGTTATAACGAGTATCGGGTATAACCAAAAATACTAACTTTGATCTATTTTATGCTTTTGGAAATTTATTTTTAATAGCAAATAAAATACTATTATCACCGCAAAAGAAACCAACCTGAACAAAAGCAGTAAACAAACAAAACTAAACTAACGAACGTATATAAATCTTTTTCAATCTTTTTTATGGTATATAATTCTTATTATACATAGTAAACAAAACCAAAGAACTAAATTATCACTTTTATTCTACAAATTAAACCAAGTTAAACAAAACAATTTTTTTTACGAAATTGAATATTTTACATTTAGATTATATTAGGGATGATTTCTTAAATTTTTAGATGGTTTAATTGTTATTAAGTTATTTATCAGGACATATGACTTTACAACTTTTAGAAGTATATTGATGTAATTTAAATGTTTGAAAGGATATATATGTAATTAACAAAATTGTATGGAAATAGATTAAATTTCTTTTTTTTCGGGTAATACGGGTATACTCGAATGGATAATAATTTAACCGATAACCGAACCGTAATTAAAACGGGTAACCCAAACTAACCGATCAAGCCTACCGATAACCGTTTTAACCGACCCGATTTAACCGAACATTGAACGGATCGTTCGGTTATTTCGGTTATTTGTTATTTTTTACGGGCCTAGACCACGGTTTAAGCTTCTGGTCATCGTAAGGAGGTCTAAGGTCTAGGCGTAAGTTTGGTGTTCGTTAAAGTTTTGTTTAAAGATCTTTTACTTTTACCCGCTATGTTTTTTAAGGTTTGTTTGACTGGTTGTATCATGGTAGTTTAGGTTTAGTATTGCTTATAGCTTAAGGACATGGATTCGAGTACCAATAAATATGAGGTATATATATGTAGTTCAAAAAAAATTGATTCATATGGGCAATTGGGCCGTGGTTAAATATACTTTTTTTTATTTTTTGTTTGTATAATTTTATATATAATTATAATTTAAGAAAAGATGAGTGCAACTACAACACATATGATAAATTTTTTCATACTTACTGTAACATCCTCGAAACGAGTCTAGTCGTATGTAATAAATACGTTTGTGTAATTTAAATAAATTAATAAAAATGTGTATATTTTAGTTGTTAAAAGAAATTATAAAATTAGTAGTAGTATAAATGAAATAAATAAATTAGTAAACGGTTTTGAATAAGGATTACGAAAATATCTCCGTTAGTTGAAACGGGTAAACGAGGGTTAAGTTGTAAGTTGAAAAGAAAAACAAAATACCCATTGTGGATATATTTGAAACCTAAAGTCGGTCTAGCTATATATACACACGTTCAAACACATCTACACTTCACTATGCCTTGTTCTTGAGTTCTTGAAGAAGCCATTGAAGATAGATTGTGCAAGATTTAATTCCAGCAGTAAACAAGGATTATTATCACTCATAATCCCTTCTTCATCATCTTCCTCTCACTTGTGAGTGTCCATCTCCATGTTCTTCATGTTTTTAGTTTGTAGGTCAAGATGGGTCAAACCCGAATTTGGATTTAAGAACCAAAATTGTGTGTTTTAATTAGTTTCTACAACAATTGCAAGTGTCTATGAATAATTATTATGAATTAAAAGTGTTGATTTTGGGTGAATTCAAGTATTTGCTCAAAGGGGTCAAAAAGGGTGAAATTGAGTTTGATTCTTGTGTAAGTTATTAAAGTAAGTAATTAGTATGTTTAGGGACTTGTTTTGGTACCCCTTGATGTATACAAACACTGGAAATGAGTAAAAGTCGGTTAAGTTTCGAGTTGGAATGAAAACAGGCAGAACAGGGGACTGTCGTCCTACCTGTTCTGAAATAGGCTTGCTTGCGGGCGCAAGGGGTAGTCCTTGCTGCCGCAAGGGAGGTCCGACTTATTGTGAACCGACATTCTTGCGGACGCAAGGGATAGTCCTTGCGGCCGCAAGGGATGTTGTTAATTACACTGCTTGCGGGTGCTAAAAGCTTAGCTTGTGGGCACAAGCAAGAAGGCTTACGGCCGCAAGGGGTTGTTTTGCAGCAATAGCAAACAGTTTGTTTGCCTTTTGTGTTTTAACGCTTGGGAAGTCCGTGTGAACTAGTAGTTGGACTCAAGATGTCATGAGAAGATTCCTACCAGTATTCTAGTAGTGATACTTCGTGTGTGTGCAAACGTTTAATGTAAGTAACGATATTTTAGGTGAACCTGACGAACTAGAAGAGCCGGAGCATTATATTTGTTTGTTGTAGCTCTGCAGGTGAGTACTGGCTTTCACAAGTCTCAATAAAGAGGGATTTAAATGCTAATTGACTAATTTGATTAATCAAATGCCATTGTGAGCTATATGTTGTAGATTCTGAATTCAGATATGCGATAGAGATAAAGGTTTGCATATTACCATGTTGTTCGATATGATATATGTGTGTTCATATACATGTGCACAAGGTATGATATGTAATGCTCAATACTTGTTGGTTATGAAATGTATTCATGCCATTGGATTCTGATTGGATCAGCTATGTGTTTATGAATTGTCCCTCGACCTCTTGTGGCTATGAGGTTAAGGTAAGTCATGGACTGGATCCCAGGGGACACCGGGTCATAGCTCAGGATCAACAGTCACTCGAGGGTCCATTCCGAGTCGTAGGTTCTGCAAGACCATCGTTCCTTAACAATTGAGGTATTCGGCTATTCTCTAAGCCGGAGTGGGCCTATGGCTCCGTAACATGCATGGTGGACAGTTATATGCTACCCACCAGTGCGGTTGGTTGTGTCTGATCCCCCGGTTTGGGTCGTTGAGCTAGACTGGTTATCCCGCAAGATTCATCTACTACCGATCTTGTCAGCACCCCACTATGTGATAGGATAGCATTGATTGCTTATTCCTGTATTGTGGCTAGCTTTGTTGATACTTGGGATAAGTTTGTACTCACTAGCTATTTATAACTAATGTTACTTCGTTGATCCCTTTTACAGGTAAAGATTAGGTGGCCTGGTGAGATTGGGTTGCCTGTTGTTGGATGTATGTACTTTTGGTGGAACACTGCTTGTCATGTTATAATGTTTTGATATGGTAAGTTGATGGTCAGAGTAACACCAGAGAACTTGCTTTTGGAATTTTGAGTTGTACATATATGATGCCAAAGCTGCGTTTAATAATTTAATGAGTTAAAAGAGTTTGGTTTAAATTTCCGTTGCTTATTACAGAAGTACTTTATTTTCAATGGACCCACACAGATTTAAAACCTGAATTTTACTAAATTCGCTGTTTGCAAAGGTGGTGTTACATGTAGTTCACACTGAATTAATCTAAGACATAGTGACATTCCCACCTTAGACATTCTCACTGTCTACCTCGTATGTTGAGGAGGAGCATGTAGAGAATGTTTTAGAACCCTTTAACCTAGTGGATGTGATCTCACAACAGTCTAAATCTTTAAAAATAGGAAGCCTACAATCTGATTTATCCTCCTAACAGAGTAAAATCATTGAAAGACAGACCTCGACCCAATGTCATACTTTGTCAACACCTACATTGAGTCAAGCCAATACCTCTGCATTTTCACAATAGGATGTAGTTGTAACAAGGAATACCATTTTGAGTGCACCCCACACTCGAAGCGCATTATTTGTACCTACTATCAATTTTATTCTTACACATACATCACAGTCTGTCAATATTGGTGATCATACCAATCACCAATACATGACTCAACTTCTGTTTCTATGATTTTGAGATTAGGCACCAAATCTCATTTGAGGAACCAACTATCTTTCCCATGATTGTGTCCCTACCACTAACATCTTTTATACTTATCGTACCATCTCAACCAGACACTTCTCGCCAAATTCCTCAAACTCTTCTAAACCTAAATCATAAATTAGACACCTTATCAACAAATTTTCAAATCTTCCAAACCAAAATAGAAACTCAACTGTCAAAACTTACCACAGACATTGAGTCACTTAAATCCACTCACTCTCTTACCCAAACTCTTTACCAATAAAGTCTATCTCAAACTATTTAGTAGATTGAACAAGCCCTTTCCAAAACTCAATACCATCCCTCAATTCACCATAGACTCCTTAAGCCAAACTATATCCAGCCTTCTAACCAAGTTCACCTCACTTAAACCCATAAATCCTTCTATCTCTGTAACCATTCGCCAAGAACTCACTGTTCTACCCAATCTTCTATCCTCCATCAGAACCCAAATCCAACGCTTAACCCAAAAGGACCACGACAATTTCATCCACCTTTGTAATGAATTTATCAAAGTCAGAAAAGAAGTTATAGTTCTGTATAAAACAAACTCCCACTTGCACATGACACACCGTATCCACGGGCAACATAAATAGGGAGCGGCCTCAAGTAAGACATCCCTTCCCCTAAATTAACACGGGGTATGTTATCCCTAACAAGTATCAAATCACAACCTAACAGGTATGATATGGTCCTATAGATAATTGATCATTCATCCTATTGTTCGCGATATCCAGGTGAACACGAGACATGGTACAAAGTCATTCTCCGATCGTTCATGATTATGTTTCTCGATCAAG
>JAUEJL010062006.1:0-18246 GCA_032274825.1 Drosophyllum lusitanicum | reverse complement strand
AATAGAATGATAATTAGAAATACAATATAAAATAATTTTTAGAGAAAAATGTTAGCAACTTTGACCCTTTTTTTCTTCTTAAGACCACCTGCATCGGTAAGGAACCCGATTGATAGGGTAACATGGGAATACCAGAATACCAAATTGGGTTTCATCGGGTAACATGGGAACACCAAACACCACTTTGGGTAAGTGGGGATTGGGTTGTGGACGGGTTGTGGAACCTGTTTATTTTTTTCTTCCCTCACATTTAATATATATATTTTATTAATATTTTATGTGTGGTTGAATAGGGTTGGATGTGGGGGTTTGTGGGATAAGTTGGGTTGCAAGTGAAAGATTGTGGATGCTGATGTAGTAATGGGGTAAGTTGGGTTGGATGCTGGTGTTCTTAACGGAGATAAAGTGAGCAAGTATATTAGTTTAGGGGACGAAATAGGAAATTAGAAAATGGAAAGGGTGGCGTTGGCGGCAGAATCGGCCATGACAGGTAAGCTCAAGATGGCAATGGCGAAAAATCGACCTGTACATGAGTACATCCCTCATCTTCTTCTTCCTTCATGTATATATATATATATATATATTCACGCACCGCCAACACACACACATACACAGAAGACGCAGTCCAAGACCAACCCTAAATCATCATGAGTCTCTTTGGCCTCGGCGGCAGGTATGGTATATCGATTTCGCTTTCAGCTTCTTGCATCTTTCGATTCGGATTATAGTAACCATATGTCTTATCAATCGTTTGGTTAAACCTCCATTGATCTAATTATGAAGTTTTATCTTAGATAATATATTGATGGCAATACTTGATTCGTATTTTTTTTCTTCGGCTAGAACCGTCGTAATCAAATTAACAGAAGTATTATTCAATCACCTTTTTTCTCTCGTTTTAGTTAATTTTAACAAGCACAACTTCAATCACTCACATCTCGTTATGTAAATTTGATGGAATCAGTTGCAAGGTGTTTTGAGTCACTCGAGTGTAAAAGCTTAAGAGTACTTTCTACAGATAGAGATGAAACACTAGTTTTTGAGTTGAAGGTGTTCTTATGGTAGTAGTTCGTCAATTACTGATGTAATTATTATAAATTATTCTCTATAACCAACAAATTCTCTTCTATCTTCGAGCTTCATCACTATCTGAACCTATAATGATAGATTTATGCCTTACATAATCTGGTTGATTCAATCGTACACTAATTATTCAGGTGAAAAGCTAATAAGCTTAGTCTTGTTAACCAGTAGTGATAATTGCACCACCAGTTGATAAAGGCTTAGTCTTGTTAACCGGTAGCGATCCTTACACCGCCTTAGATATAGCGATCCTTACACCGCCTTAGATATCATTACACCACCTTAGATATCAGAGCAGATAGATGACAGACATGGTTTCTGGTTTTGATCTCTTTTCAGATTTTGGATGTGAAGATGCTAATTATTAATTAATTTGAAATATAAGTAGGTTTAATTAACTCCTTTGAAGTTTTCTACTATAAGTTATGAAAGACTAGCAAAGAATCTAAATTCATTCAGATCTGATCATTTTCATTTGAATTATACCTTTTATGGTGATTGTTGCAGTCTCGAGCTTCCTCCAATCTTTCAGCTTAGATTATTATTTCGTTGTTATCGACTGCATACATCCCTTTTCATTGCTCATTGTTTACAAGTGTTGATCTTTACATCTTTGTTTGCAGAAATCAGAAGACTTTTCGACCAAAAAAGAGTGCTCCATCAGGAAGCAAGGTTAGTTAACTACAACTTAGAAAACCCTGTCATAGATTTTCAGTGTTTATCCAACTTTTTAGTGTGCTCAATTTATATGGATTCAGGGTGCACAACTTAAAAAGCACATTGATGCAACTTTGGGTAGTGGAAATTTGAGGGAAGCCGTACGCCTGCCCCCTGGAGAAGATCTTAACGAATGGCTGGCAATAAATGGTAATAATCTTTCACTGGTTTTTATATGCAAATTAGCATATGGTTACACTTTTTTCTGTAATATTGAGTTCATATTTTGTTTCTGCAGCTGTTGATTTCTTTAATCAAGTGAACATCCTTTATGGTACTCTTACTGAGTTCTGCACGCCATCAACATGCCCAACAATGACAGCGGGAACAAAGTAACTTGCTTACCCTCTTCATTAGTCAAGATTGTGTAGTAACAATCAAATGAATCAACATTTTTTGTTATTTTCAGATATGAATACAGGTGGGCTGACGGAGTTTCAATCAAGAAACCAATAGAAGTATCTGCTCCTAAATATGTGGAGTATTTGATGGAGTGGATTGAAACTCAACTTGATAACGAGTTGATATTTCCTCAGAAACTGGGTGTGTGAAAATTTTAGTACCAAACAAAGTTATTTTTCAGTCTTAAGGTTTTCATATATCATCTAACTTGTGTGTGTATACGTTGCAGGTGCACCATTTCCTTCCAATTTCCAGGATGTGGTGAAGACGATATTCAAGCGGTTGTTTAGGGTATATGCTCACATATATCATTCACATTTTCAGATGATTATGAGTTTAAAAGAAGAAGCCCATCTCAATACTTGCTTCAAGCATTTTGTCCTCTTCACATGGGTGAGTCGTCGTCATCTCTAGTTGTATCTTTTGTTTCTTTATGAGGGGGGCCAGTTAATAACACAAACACTAAAAGCCACTTGAGGTGTTGGATTGGTATCACCCAACTTGAACACACATGATTAGCGTCATAAGTCAAATGGATTGTTGGTTAAGTAGATTATATAAACAGGTTCCCATGGCAAGTTAAATCGATAATTTAATTCTTTCCAATGGTAATTTTAGTGGTTGACAC
Source organism: Drosophyllum lusitanicum (assembly GCA_032274825.1). Classification (NCBI taxonomy): domain Eukaryota; kingdom Viridiplantae; phylum Streptophyta; class Magnoliopsida; order Caryophyllales; family Drosophyllaceae; genus Drosophyllum; species Drosophyllum lusitanicum. The sequence continues at coordinate 15,416 of JAUEJL010062006.1, read as the reverse complement.
GGGAATTACTACTACCCTTACTTTAACCCAATTAATGTTCTGTCATTTGATGGACAGGAATTCCGGTTGATCGATCAAGGGGAGCTAGCACCACTATATGAGCTTGTTGAATCCATTCTGAAGCTATAGAACTCTATCATTTTTCTTTGTTGTTAATCTCAAACAATCTCTTCTCAGAGATCTCGTAGTTGCATTCGGTAGGCAGTAAGCACCTTTTGTTCGTGACTATTTGTTCATTTTTGTTGCTCGTCAAGCGTATACACATAAAGATTCAAAACCGCTTACAAAATTCTGTAAACGGAAATAATTAACATATGAACTCACCCTGGCGTTTGCTATTTGACCTTACCTAGGTTAACCATCATATCCAGTGAACACTTTTACACAATTTTTTTTATCTTAGTCAAACTTAAATATGATCATAACCACGTTTCCTTGCTTAAATTGTAAGCACGTGCAAGCGTTCAAAAAACCAGTGCTTAGCAACAAAAGGCTTGCGAAATGTACAAGCTTGTTATTGTGGCTTCTACAATTTACGTTCCCATTAAAAAAGAGGATGCCTTAAAAAAACAAACCAAAAGGTTGGACATTCTAGACCACAAATTGAAAAGAGTTACGATAAGGATGCACTCAAATAGGACGAATACGTCTCAATAATGAAATACAAAGATGCACAGAAAATCGAGTTGCAGTGTTGAGTTGATAAAAACTAACGACCTGGTAAACTGTCATTAAAGTGAAGCGCTGCAGTAGTAAAAGCAAGCGAATTATGTTCATCTGTTGCACATAAATGAAGAAAAACTTGTACTCTGCATTTATATAATGTGGTAACGTGAATAATACAAACGGTCTTTAGTTAAAAGCAAGGTGCACCTGGTACCTGTTTGGATGGTCAAGTCCTCAAATAAATCACCTTCACCATATTCCATTAAAAACCCACTTGAGGTGAATCTTGAAAGGTTCCAGTCGAAATTTTAAGGAAATCAAGCTCGAGTCTTTGCAGTCACCTATCACAAATGCTTCATTAGCTAGTGTTGAAAATGCATGGGCAATGTCCTAATGATTTTTTTTACGCTTATATCGTGTATATACATGTAAGAATGATATCCCATTCCATACTGCCACCCTAGTCAAGCACCGTAATGGAAAATGACACACTTCATATGATTTCTACTTAACTTGTAATCATCTGTATAAATACTTATCTGAAACCTTCATTCACATAGTTAACTAACCAACAAACAATTATGATATTGTCCATGTATGCATGTCATCCTAACCTATCCAGTTTCTACAATAATTATTAGCATGTCAAATAAAAGAAACTCACCGAAGATGAACAGAAGCAGCGGCCATGAAATGGAAATTAAGGAGTAACAACTCAGTCAATCATGACCGTCTCATTAAATTAGGCATGGACAGGACAACCCCAGTCAGCAAAGAGAATATAGGCATATAGCAGATGAAACAATGATTGAAATCCTATAATTCAATTGAAGAACCATCAAATAGTTTATCAAAGGAAAAACCTAATTAAACAAAAGCAATTACAATCTGCCTGGAATTGAGAACAAAACAGGACGAATTAATACACATCACCAAATTGAGAAGACACCCTTTAAATTCAGCCAAAGTGATCTTCTTAAGATAAAGATATATTTCAGTTTATGTGTTACCCCTGCTTTAACAAAATTTATAAGTTACCATCTTTTTCCATCCCCAATTGATTTGACTTGTGACATACGGCTCATTATCAAATAACATCTTCATTTCTTAAGGCAAATGATTTAAAGAACAAAAAAAGATGCTGAATGTCAAATGACATAAAAACTGCTGACCTTCACCAAACTTCTATCTTTGCAGTACGTAAGGAAGTTCGATAATACATTAATACTTAGGTTGGTTGCCATAGTAGCTTGTCCCTTTTGAATTCAGTATATGTTGGAAAACATTGGCATCCAATTATGAAGTCATGTTAGTTAACATGTCTAGTCACTCTTTTGTATCTTATGTCAACATAATATGCAACTCTGTCAGTAGAGACTATACCTATAGTGGTTGTTGGAGGTCAAGCATGTCTGGCAGTAATATTTATATAAAATCTAGATAAGGAATCAGATTTACTATCAAATAGAATCTAGATTTTAAAGATTCTGCAACTAATAAAAAGTGGATTATGAAGAATTACCTCAGGTGCAAAGCAGTGAAGCACAAAATCGGTTTCTGTATAGTCGGATTCTATCAGCCATATGTCTTTCCATATTGCTTCCATTGATGCAGAACATTGTAGTTCCTTATACCAGACTTTGGTAGTGTCATGACTCTGGAACCCGTATTTTATGCTGTTTCTGAAGTGGCACCGCCTCAAATTTCTAACCAGCCTGATAAACAATGCAAGTCACGTTGAAAAGATAAGAACCAGTCGGGAACAATCCGACAGCGACCTAAAAGCACTTTTATACCCAAAACAAAAAAAAAATGAAAAAGGAGGATTACAGTTTGACCTCAAGAGCAGAAAGACTAATGTTGACCTTCATAGTTACCATAAACGCTTAAGATTTGAGAAAAATATGATACACTAGTGGCTAATTTCTGTGTACCGACAGTGTAAAGTGATTTTATGCAAACAGTTCCAGACATGACACACTTAACCTTAAACCAGTCTAGCAAATCTAAGTCATTTAGTGATTAACTATATCGTTGACCACATGTTAAGGTTCCAAAGCAGCTTGTACATATATCATGAGCTAAAAGTATCTAATGATCTCTATTCAACTTCAATGATATCGACATAAATTCTGTCACAAAGAAACCTGAAATTATGAGTTATCCCCCCCCCCCCCACACACCAACAACACACACACACACACAAGAAAGAAAGAAAGAAGAAGACTACTTCTGAAACTGTTGTTGGTATGCTAACAATGCTAGACATGACAGAAAAGGAAAGAAATATACCACTGCTTTACGCGAAGTGGCATACATAGAAAAGCCCTAAAGATGCAAAGATGCAAAGCTACATAAACGTGGTCAGAAATTCGGAGACTGGTGGCTAAGTTGTACATGAGCCTCAAAAGTCAAAATTATTACTGATACTCACTAGAAATTTAATGGAGCACTCAGATTTGACATACACAAATAAGAATTATGAAATCCTAATATTAATTAGGTGGTATAGTGATAAGGATCAATACTAGAACAGACAGAAATAGGAACGATTAAACTGGAATTGAACAAAGAAGATAAGCCCCGATCACTCCTCAATCGGAAGATTGGTCCAGGGAACCCTCCCTCTCTCGACAGCCAAGGCTACAAGCCAAAATACAAGCCAATATTTAATTTCTGCCCGTCTCACAAAGAGAATCACCTCCCTTATTTATAGTTTTAACCTCTAACTAACTAGTAATCATATTACAATTATACCCCTTCTAGAACTAACTATCAATTCCCTATCATATAGTTGTTACAAACTAATTGCCAGTCCTACCTAAAAGAGACATAAATTTATTTCCTTAACACTCGTTCGACATGTCATAGTTTTATCATGCTTTACTAAATAAACAAGAGTCCACTCTCTGCGTAAGATTTAAAGTTCTAGTGTTCTCTATACAAACAAGTACTTGTTATTAGATATAGAAGACACTAGTAATAGGCACACTTTAAGGTGCTGAATGTCTCAATTTTATAGTATGTTCTTTTGTAAGCAATCAGTTGCTGTCTTCTAGTAGGTCTTATCACTGCGATAACTAACCTAAAGAAAGTGGTAATTAAATTGTAAGCTCCCGTTCTTGAACAAAACCTCAACCTAATAAGGCTAAATTACGTACCTTTCCATATATCCCGTATAAAATAATTTATTCACAAAAATACAACATGGGTCATTAAAAGATAGCTTTTTGTTCCACTCAGGTCATTCAGCAACTTGATGACCAGTTGAGACGGTAGTCGGTAACTAGATGACGAGGCTCTTTAACTTTTTATTCCGCTTTGGTCACTAAAAGATGGTTTTTCTATTCCGCTTGGGTCATTTAGTAACCACATGTCATTGTCTCAGGTTGCGGAATGACCTAAGTGGAACAAGATCTCATTTTTAGCGACCAAAAAAGTATTTTTGTGAATAATTTGGCAAATGTCCGACAAATGGAGACATCCTTTAATAACATTACATGTAGCTTACCGACCTAACATTACCAACAAGCATCGCTGGCAAACAGAACTTGTGTGAGGCTCTTGTAAATAAGAAGAGTTGGAGCAAACCATCTGCACTTACATAGAAATATGATACAGCCCGGAATAAGTACTATTATTTTTTATGGGAAGTATTATTTAATTATGAGATAGATTTTGATTTTAGGAGATAATTTCTGTTTTGGACAAAACTGAGGAGTTGTCACCTGCGGTGGGATTTTAGGATATACATCTTTTGATAACTGAAATAACAAAGAGAGATTGATTTATAACCCATTGATATACGTATCAGCTTAAAATTTAGTATGCATGGCTAATGTAACCGGTGGTCACACACCACTAAGTACAACAAAAAGAAGTTTATATGTTAATGCAATACACCGTCAGTTACAGCCAAAAGAAGTTTTATGTCAGATTTGCATGTCTGACATCCAGTTGCTACCTGCATCATTAAATACAGACAACAAGGGGTATCCAACAGCTCCAAGAAAGCGCAAAAAACTACCTGCAATGACTTGGAAAGTATGATACAAGGTTTTGTCATGAATTTATCAAGAAACTTTGTTTAAAAGCAATAAAAGAAGGAAATATGTCAGCCTCCAGCCTCGAACATTAGACCAGCAAAGTATAGCTATACCACTCCGTCATCTTGATTCTTTATTAAAAAAGAGTTTTATTTAATGATTTGTTACCTGTTCATTAGAATTTATGTGTTGCTGAGCATCTTTTTAGTGGTGAGGAGCCCTACCCGGGAATTACTCCTTTTTAGGAAAAAACTTTTATATAAATACACATATGGATACATACACGCACACACACCCACACACCTATGTCTATCATCCAGCTAAACACACCGCCCATCCTATGACTATTACCCTCCTAATACACTGCCCATGTATCATAATTCTAATTCACCGTGTATTCCTATCAGAGTTAATGTTCGCTAAGAGTAGTAGTCTTCAATCTATCTTCTCACCTAGGCGTTGATAAGGAAAAAGCTAATGGCCCAGTTAGAGATGAACCCACTAAACCAGATTCACCATGCCAGCCCAATGAGTCACAGAACTGGAAGGTATACCACGCATGAATGGAGAAAGGGAGCACATGGGTAAGTGACATGTGTAGGGCGGATCAAGAGACGGTTGGTTTGCTACGATTAACAGATAGAATAATATATAGTTGATAGTAGTGAGTGAGGGGGTATACATGAAAGAATATTTTGTTGTTCGGCTTATATGCTGGGGCAGGTTCCAGATTTGGGATTTTCTCTGATTTGTTTTCTTCTATTTTCATACCATTAATGAAATCATCCTTCTTTGTTTATGTTTTGGTTCTTTAAAATTCTGTCTTGATTTTGTTCTTGGCTTCTTCCTATCAGGCATATTCACCTTCTTGTTCCATTGAGTGTAACGACTTTTCCTCTCCTAACAACGTTGTCTCATCATGACATGACCGAATGCTACCATAGTTTTACCGCAGGTCCATCGTAGCATCCTCATTTCCTTTATTGCCATCTTCCTTGCTTGTGCCTTTTCCGTTGCCCAACACTCCGCCACAACATATAGCATAGTCACTCTTTAGCTTCAACTTACTTTCTTATCGCACAATACTCTTAAAAATATACATATGCAAGTGCCCGAAAAAAAGAAACAGATGGAGAAAAGGTAAAAGGTGGGAAGAAGGGTCGAGCATGTGACCACCAGTTTATATGGCAAAGAGTTTACTAGCATCATTGAGGTTTTAGTGGACACTACAATACATGAACTGAGGTAGAGATGTTATTGTTCATGGAAATGTAACAGCCTGACAAATGCTAATAATACTAATAGTAATTAGTCATATTAGGACATAAGTTCTTGCCTAGAAAATCTATATATAGGGTATCATGGTTGTCATTTTAATATTCTTGGATTGATAAAGTGATTTGATATAAGAGTGTTGGTATACCTCTCAAAAATATATCTTGGGAGAGCTCATCGACCCCTCGAACGTTGATTAATCTATCCTCTTGATTTCATTTCGCTTTTATAAAGGTTTCCCACTTTGATTTGTATCAAAACATCCTGCAATCGCACGCCATTGAAATGCCACCTACATTGGTATGTTCATCATTAGACATGCGTTAGAATCACAGAAATCTGCAAAGAGGATGAATCATAGTGAAACGCAATTTTGTGTAGGATAACCAGGTTTATGAGACATAAGTTCCTAAGCAAGAAGACTTGACCTTGCCATTTTCCAAAGTAATTTAATTGCACTACCTTCATGCATATCAGAACTAGCTATTTGCTCCATATATCAGTGACAAGTTACACAGTTCTCTGCTGAAACTGATATCCCTGTTCTTTTTGGAGAATGGGGATAAGGACTTTCTCTTTACTGACTCTGACTTCTCACTTCAAACCCTAGAATATGGATTTACACTCTTGACATCTTATCGTTTAATATGTCCCAATCTTGTCTCTTCATTTGTTTAACTGGACCTTTGGCTTAGTTGCAGAGAAACAGAAATATGTAAAAAATCGTGCAATAGCAAACAATAGTGAAACCTTGGGACTACGGAAAAGAAAATTTTGAACATTTCTTGATCATACTTATCAACAACAGGATACAAGGCAGAACTACAAACTCTTGACATCCTATGATTTCTAGAAATGCCCAAGATGCCATGACTAAGCAAAATGAAGAACAAACGGTTTACAGAGGATCCTAACACCATAACTAACTACCTTTCAAATTCTATGTTCATATAATCAACAAAGAAACATGAGCTAGACCTAATGCTCGTCCTCCTCGTCTCTTTTCTTACTAACCAAGCCAGTGATGCTCGAAGCTTGTTGTAAATCTGAGAGAGACAGGGATCTCCAGGGGGAGCTGTACAGTCTAGGAGATGAATTTGATGATTCCTTAGTTGAAAGTTTTCTACTACTGTTTAAGGGCAATGGTAGACGAGTAAGACCCACCATAGATGTGTTTGAGTTGGAGCTTTCCCCCCTACTTTTATGGCTGTTAATGTTAATTCCAAGAGTAAAATTGCTCCGGCTAGAGCTGGCAAGCCTCTTTGATATCACACTAGATTCACGATGCTTGTCCAATAAAACATGGTGTGCAAGCATGTTCTTACGTTTACGGCTATAGGCATCTTCTGGCTTAACAATTTCTTGAATGGATGGAACAGAAACCGCATCGGCTAGGCTTCCATACGACTTGGATTTCCCAGCATAGAATGCTGATATGCCCCTCCTGAAATAAGTAATTGAAACATGAGTGGAAGTTTAACTAATTCGATTCTCGAAACTAACATTTGTTCCGCAAGCTTAAATTTGGGGATCAAACGCTAATTCTCTAAATTATAACTATTTGGAAGAACTTTGGTGATAATATATATAACATCATATCATGAGCAAGAAAAGGAAAACGTTTGCAGGAAGCAGTTAAGAAAATCGATCTCAATTTCTCTATTTTTTCCCTCTTTTAAGAGAAGCGTAGAAACTATTGAAATCGCACATGCATGTCTAAAAGACATACAAATTTACAATCTCCAACACGAATCTGCCAGAATTAACATTGTTATCAATTCTACAACAGTAACACAATAACGGTTGTAATAAACTAATGACCATACTTGATTGGCAAAACACTCTCTAAATCGTTTAAACCGTTGAGCGGTCCATTATCCTTGCTCCGAACTTCGCCGTCGCCTTCATCGGAATCGCCAAGACCTTCACCGTCTGATGCGTCACTGTTATTGCCGATAGACGAGGAACTGGTGGAATCTTCCTCTTCTTTAACGACCGGAAGCCGGCTGCTCCAATGATTAGAATTACCTCCGGTGAATCTACTGGACTCCGACATATGATAGATCCACATCCCGTGAGGCGATTGGATCCGATTACTATCACCGCTACTATTACTCTCAAATGCTACAGACATCGGATCAAATTGGTTTATAGATACAGATTGTACACAGATAAAGATGTAAGAAAAACCGGATATAGAGAGAAAAAAGAGAGGATTTAGAGAGAGAAAGTTGATGAGGTCATGGGGGAGAGAGAGAGGCCTTATCCTCTCGTCTGACATTTCAGTTTCACCTCTCACCAGATTTACAAAAAATAATCCAAATGATGATAATTAAAGATTATCTTTTTTTTTTAACAGCTTCGTCTCAGCGGTAGTGACACGGGATCGAAACACGGTTGATCTTATCAGGGCCCCGGTTTCGAACCACTCCAACTACAACCCCCTAATTAATTCGGTAGGGCTGCTTTCACCAACGAGGGAGTGACCCTCAGCTACTCCTAGAAAGAAACCCTCCAGAGAGACTCGAACACAAGACCTCTCCTTTACTGGGAAAACTCCCTTACCGCCAGGACAAGCCCCTTTGGTTTATAAATTTGTAAGTAAAAAGGAAATATTTATATAGTTTTAGTGGGTTATTAAAAGTTTCTTGTTTGCACCCATATTAAACCATGAATACGTCACTTGGCATTCACGTTTTTTTAATAGGTATACCCTTTTCTTTTTAATTGATTGGACAGAAATGGTTCTCGCAGATCTCATACGAAAAACCGTTCTCTTTTACACTGTTCCTTATATATATATGAGAACAGCGATAGTATGCATAAAAAAGCCTTAATATTACACTAAAAAATTTTAGACGTGAAATATATTTTTATATTCTAAAAAGAGTATGTATAAAAGTATTAAATATAAAAGTTTTATTTACGTACGCGAGTAATTCACGAGTATAACACTAGTTTTAGTTGAGAAGAAGCCTCAACTTTTCTATAAGAAATTCTAGCTAGAGTTAAAAATATAAGAGGGGGAATAGTTACAAAGGTTGGAACCTCTAGATACATTTACAAAAATCAAAATTTTAGTGTTAAAAGTATATGTCATTAGCTTGTTTTAATAAAAGTATAATTAAAATCTTGATTTCATGATCTAATAGGTCAAACACAAATCAACTTTGCATTTGATAACAACTAAAACTAATTATAAATTTCTTTTTCATCACACCTAAAAAAGACCAAGACATTACCTAATCAGTAACTATCAAGGAAGGGGCCGGTAGGGCAATAGGTTAATTCTAACTTAAAAAACTAAGAAAAGAGGTTGTCTGCTCTTTGAGGCCTCCAATAACCGGTTTCACAATTAACATATAGGAGGTAAATAGCGTAACGCAAAGTTATAATACATGTTCTACAATTTGATTCTTAGATCTTCATTATAAATTACATGTACCCAACTGCTAGGCTACCATTGTAAGATTAGAAAATTAATTTAGTACTATATGTTAACAACATCAATTATTTTTAATTAACGTAAAACATAAAACTAATCAAATATTTGTGGTTTTTGATTTTGAATGACATGTGATATACGAAATTTAAATTAGGAAAAAAATATTTCAAGTTGCTAGTTTTGATTGGAAAATCAATTATCAATTATAAGTCAAAACCCCAAAAATTCACAATCATTCAAGAATGCTTGAAATACATATATATGTAGACATTAATTATGTGTTAAAAATTATGCCTTACCAGCTAATACACAAATAATTAATGGTAAATTATATTAAAACACAATATACTCCGTTTTAATTATCATTATATACAATTAATTTTAGTTTCTTAAAAATAATACAATCAACTTTCATAATTCTCACATTGTATGCAACTTGTTGTATACTATGAAAGTTATGTCAAATTTTATTGTATACAATGGTAACTAAACAACAGACACATAAAAAAGTTGTTTGCATACAATGAAAGGATTATGAAATATAATTGTATTATTTTTAAAAATTTAAAGTTGCTTGTATACAATGGTAACTAAGACAAAATTCATTGCATTTTCATGCAATTTGCCCAATAATTAATATAATAGACCAGTCACAATAATCGTAACATGTACAAATTAAGTTGTTGTGAGGATTATTATTTACGAAGAAAAAGGAAAAGAAGATCGACGTTTTAAATGATGGGAAGACTGGTCGATCGAGGGGGATAGCTTAATCTTCTATCTTCTAATATTATAATATAAACTAGCATGTTACCTACATAATGCGGTGGTAACGAATAATTTTAGCTCGATAACATGACCATTTTCAAGATGTAGGGGTATGTTATTCACATAATATGGTGACAACAAATAATTTTCTTTTGGTAACATGTCTATTTCTTTATCTTTATCTTTTTCTATTTTGTTTATATTTTTATTCTCCATAAACTCTTTTATTAATTTGTAAAATAAAATTTGAAAATAATAAAATAATAAAAAAGGTCCCTACCTATAAAATAAGGTAAATTGCATAAAAATACAGGGTGTAAACTAGAAATTTGAAAGTATTTAAAATTAAGAGATTAAGAAAATAAAGTAAAATAGTGAATAATTATTTTATTTGATTATATGAGCTATTTAAAAATATTTATTAATTTTGGTTACAAGTTATTCAGGTTTATGAGTTCTACTTATATATATTTTTCAATAATTAAGTTAAAATATTTATAGAGTTAATTACATATTTGGTCCCTGAGGTATGTCACTTTTTACATCTTTGGTCCATAAACTACGTTTATTACGCTAGACGTCCCTAATATATGACTTTTGCTTCACTAATGGTCCCTGATGCAACTGAAAAAACCAAAATACCCTTACTTTATGAGTGAAAAAGTCCATTATACCCTTAATTATTTTTTTAATTATTTTCTATAAATATAAATAATTTAAAAATAATATTAAAATTAATAACTAGTTATATATATATATAACCCCAACCTCATATCTCTCCCTACACATGATGCCCTCTTCCTTTAGCCACCACCGCTGGCCACCACCGCAACCATTCTTTCAGCCATGCGTCCACCGTAAGCCACCACCATCACCTCCCCTTCCTTCTTCTCTACCACCGCACCTCCACCACCATCGCCTCCCCTTCTTCTCTACCACCGAACAGCCCACCACCATTGCCTCCCCTCCGTTCCCTTCACCGCTCTCTGCCTTGTCAACACTAGCAACGACCACCATCGCTGGAGAATACCATCACCGTCATAGACCACCGTCATTACCCTTCCCCCTTCTCCACCACCGCCGCATCATGAACACCGTCATCACCACCACTGTCGTCGTTAAGATTATGGTTTGTTCGTTCAGATTAGGGTTTGTTCGTTACACCGTCATCGCCATCACCATCACCGGCCACCACCACCAACCACGACCGCCATTCAGATTAGGGTTTGTCTCCCTTCAAATTAGGGTTTTCTCATGCGATTTTGTAGATCTTGTTTGTGATTTGCGATTCAGATCTTGTTCTTCATTTGTGTGGCATTTCAGATATTGGTGTAGCCATCGATTTGTAAATGCAATTTTCAGATCTTGTTCTTCATTCGATTTCTTGAGGTATGTATGTGTTTGATTTTTGGTGGTGGGATTTTTTGGAGTTCTTGTTCGCATCATCGATTTGTAGATTCGATTTGGGATTTTTTGGAGTTCTTCATTCGATTTTCAGCGCTCCTCTTTCCCTACACCTTCATCTTCATGTGACAATCCTACCCGTGGTGGTGTTTTTGGTGGGTTTTGGTGGTCGTTTTTGGTAAACGGCGGTGGTGGTGGTGGTGGGTGGAAGAAGGTGGTTGGTGGTGGTGGTAGAAACTGGTGGTGGTGGTGGTGGTGATAATCAAATGGTTATTAATTATATTTGTTTATAATTAGAATTTATTATATTATTTTAATATAACTTAGTAACATTTAAATAAATAAAAGAATAAATTGAATTGAGAAGGGTAATATCGTCTTTTTATGGCATCATGGACCATCAGTGAAGCAAAAGTAATATATTAGGGACGACTGGCGTAATAAACGTAGTTTGAGACTAAGGATGTAAAAAGTGACGTACCTCAGGGACCAAATATGTAATTAACTCATATTTATATGATATAATATTGGTTTGGTTATGAAATTATTTATTTAATTTAAGTTAATTTGTATTAAGTTGATATTTTTAAATATGGAATGATTAGTTACTAAAATGGAATATAAGAATCTTTTTAACTCTATTCAATAGTTATTCCATCTAATAGTTTCCATTTAATTTATATGAGTGATAATTTAGTAATTTTAGAATACTTAAAATTTAAGAGTTTAAGCAAAATGCTTAAATACTTTATAATTTAGTATAGATAAAAAGCTATTTTGAATCAAATTTATTATACGATCCTAGCTCTTTATTTAACAAATCAATTTTAATTATATAATCTTGACTATTCATTTTATAAAAATTGGAATCTAATTTTGACTAAGAAAATTGAAATCTAATATTGACTTTTCTAAGTCAAAATTAGATTCAATTTTGACTTTAATTTGAATCCAAATTTTTAGAGATAATTTCATATACGTCATTCTTAAAACTTAAAATATCGTATTTGTCCACTCTAATTTTTATATATAATATTTACCTTTTATAATATTTCAAATATCATATTTAACCAAATTTTTAGTTCTATCATTTTAAATATTTTAAATTCTTTTTAATTATAACCAATAAAAACCTGACCTTACTGCAACTTAATTGTAACAATAATGATCGATGACTTGTACAAAAATACAATCATGTATTTTTGTATCATGAAAACCTGGCGTTTCTTCCGTCACATCTGACGTCCCTCTTGTGTTGACGTTTTCACCGCTGTTGTGGGTGATGACGTCGGTAATTATTTAAGTTATCATTTATTTCATATTTTATAAGTATTTAATATCATTTTATTAATATTTAATATTAATATTAATATTTATCATTTTCCAAACCAACTTGTGTATCACACGGGTATTTAATCTAGTTAAGATATAGGTATGTGATACGTCAATTTGAAACTAATAATATGCATGTATTAGTTAGTTGGGTCAATATTGGAGGGGGTCAAAAATACTCATACCCCCTGCTGCTAGCTTAATTTGTTCTCAATGAATTGAAATACCTTGATCGCAAAATCTGCACTTTAAATTATATGAAATCAGAAACTAAACAACAAAGTTAGATTGACATTTTAACAAGTGCAAAGTCATTAATATTGTTTGCTCTTGAATATATATGAAAAATCATGTTAATTTGTACATATCGATTTATTGTTGGAAATTAATTTATATATCATCGACGACACTTGCAATTGGCAAATTAAGGTGTTTGGAGTTGGCTAATTAATACAGCCTTGTGCATGGAAGATCAACTATTGAATTCTAGAGCGTGTGTAATCTTCTAAGACCCATAACTATCTCCTCAGTCCTCGGCATTAATTAGATGCTCTCTAGACAATATAATGCTATAAGTTTGTGTGGTTTTAGCTTAAAACTTACTGGCTATAATCAAGTGAAATAGCGTAGGACGGACCCTTATTAAGCATATAATTAAGTTGATTCAAGAAAAGATTTAGAAGTTCATAAATCTACATGCATGCTTATATATATAATTAAGTGGAACAATTAAAAGGATCCCAATTAATGATGTTTTAAAAGCGATTGTACGTGGTTTTATATATTCTTTTACTAAATCTTATTATTTGTTTTTCTACTCACTAGATCATGACAAGTGTTAAAATTACGAGAGGAGGTTAGGAAAGAGAAAATGTAAATTCCACATCTCATCATTTAGTGAGTGAGTAGTATAATAACGTATTATAGAATTTTTCACACTTGAATTTGTTTCGTTTAATTAGGCCGCCCTTCTAAAAGATCCTTTTCATGGAGTTTATAATTAATTAATGTTGTTGTATATATTGCACTTGATTAGTATTTATCGTACTCTAATTAGTTCAAAGTTGGGTTTACTAATACATGATGATCTTGAATTTTAAATTCATTAATGATACTTTCATATGTGACTTGATTAGCATCTGTTTAATTGTATAGTTAAAAAAGTTTTATTAAAAGCAAAAGTAGAATTGAGATGACGTGTTGTCCTCAATCCCGTATCCCCTTTAATAAAATATGTGGTAGTGGCTCTGTATCATATATATCATAGACATTTTTATATTTTTAAATTTGTAATTTACTTTTTTTTTATCTATATATTTAAGGTATTATTGTCTAAACACATATGTTTTGTTATATATAAAAAACCTCGTTATGCGCAAATCATCTCCCATTAATTTGTAAGGCTTCAAATGTTAATTGACTTTAAACATTAAAGATAAAAAAGTTACAGGATATATAAAGCCTAGGAGAAAGAAAAACCTTTACTGTCTCAATATTGAGTTAAATTTTTGAAAATTATACACTAGCTAGCTAGATCGAATCATTCTACGTTTATATGGTCATAAGTTTCTTTTTTAACAGAGCGTATATAGTCACAAGTGATCATATGCTGTAAGTATTACCGGTAAATTAACTCGTAAGTTTTCGGTATGTATTATCATATATATATAGGATAGGATGTTGTTGGGTGCACCCTAGTATATTTTATCTCACTTGTTTTATTGGTTAATTAGGTGTCATCACCATTACTTTAGTTTAGACTTAGAAGCTAGTGATTAACTGATTTTATTGATAAATATTCTTGTGTTTTGTCTAGATTAGGGCATATATAATGTGGCAATTATAGATCAATTAGCTAGGTGGGTGTTGGAAAAAACACCTATTAATCACCATAATATAATGACTAGTAAATTTGCTTTACAAATTCATCATTTTTATAAGAAATTACGAGGTCTTAGTTAAGTTTAGAATGTTTGTAATTTTGATGTAAAACTAAGAAGTTTTAGAATGATCACCAAGTAATGGTCGAGTTTTGTACGTGGCATGTAACGCAAATTTCTATAATTCATGCGGGAGTTTCAGACCCAAAAGCAATGCCCCTGCTAGCTATTAGCTAGATAGGTCCACGTTAAGTATTGGTCATTAAAGCTAAGTATTGGTCATTAATTAAAGCTATGTGGTCAGCTCTAGAGCTGAATGTTGAATCTAAATGATCAGCACTATTGCCGAGTACTCACTCACGCTGAAGTTGAGAATTTTATTAATATTGTGTATTTATTTTAACACACGCCAAGACTTTTAACTCATTTATTAGTTACAATTGATTAATAATTAATTTTGAAAGCTATTAGGCATTTAGTTATACCTTGCCTTTACCTTTTCCTTACCAATGCCACATCATTCCCTTACCCATTTCCTTTACCCTACCCAAAATAAGTGTTATACCTTCCCTTTTCCTACCCAAACTTTCCCCACTTTTT
>JAUEJL010061995.1:0-18254 GCA_032274825.1 Drosophyllum lusitanicum | reverse complement strand
CGAAATGATTGTAATAGAATTTAAATGCAGTTAATTACTTTCCCCCGGGTTGTAACTAATGTTTTACCGTGTTGACATTTATGGTTGACTTTCAATTGCACGACTTCAGTACGAGTTCCGAACTGGTACATGAAAAAAATTCATGGGACGTTACAGATCCGAGCTCCATCAGATCTAAAAACCATAAACACCGCCTCTGCTTTTTATCACCATGAACACATGCGGCATCTTCAACTCCGGTCACTATTAACGAAGTAGTAACCATGGTCGTGAATCAGGTTTTACATCCATTTTTCTATGTTGAAATTCCAAGAACTCTTGTAAACACATTAAGAGATAAATACCATTAATCTTTTGTATTTAAAATCTTTCTTACTAGAGGTTAGAACATGCACTATACGTGTTTGTTGAAATGTCCCAAAGAAAAAAAATAAATGCACCTTGTAATTACTTTCTCTTTAGCTTTTGCATTTTATTTATTTGAAACAGTAGATGCACCTTAGTAAAAGTATCTAAATAACTTATAAACTAAAGTTATTTAGGTTATATATTTGTAGTTATTACTAAATTGACACTCAATTTGATTCAACAAAATATGAGTTGCATATGTGAATCTATCTACATCTGTGCTGGAAAAAACTAGGTGCACTTGTGCATATATGCACACATGCATCTATCTGCACATGTGTATATCTACATATGTGCTGTAAAAAAACTAAGTGCATTTGTGCATATGCATATGTGCACCTGTCGAGACCTGTATTGAAAAAAACTTAGTAATATGTAGGAATGTAAATGAGCCAAGCTACTCGCTAGATATTCGAGCTTGGATCGTTAAAAGCTCGAAACGAGCCGAGCCTTAACGAGCTCGAGCCTAGATTAAAGCTCATTTAATAAACGAGCCGAGCTCGAGCTCTAAAGAGTGGGCTCGCGAGCTTAAACGAGCTCCATATGTATAATATAATTTATATTTTATATGTTTAATTTTTAATAATTAATTATATATATCATTTTAATGAAAATATCAAAATAATACCCGAGCCTAAACGAGCCTAAACAAGCCGAGCCCGAGCTTCATAAATGTTAAACGAGCCGAGCTCGAGCTCAACATCATAAGCTCTAAATGAGCCGAGCTCGAGCTCGAGCTTAAAAAGGCCTAAACGAGCCCGGCTCGATAAGTGTTTAGCTCAGCTCGGCTCGTTTACATCCCTAGGTATGTTTGGCGGAAATTTTTCGAAGCTTTTAAGAGCTGGAGCTTTTAGTTTTTAGAAAATAAATTTCATTAACTCTATTTGGTTGCTGGAGCTTGAGCTTGTATTTTTAAAAAAATAAATTCATAAAAGCTCCAAAATGAAAAGCTACTTCAAGTAGCTTTTAGGAGCTGCATGGGGCTTTTAAACCAAACTACATAAATAACTTTGATTAATTTTGTTTCTTATTTAAACGTTTATTTTTGTGTCCTTAATGTCTGTTTACATTTTTAAGTTATGACTACGGCTATTTTACCAAACACTTTCGTACAAATAAAACTCCAGCTCTCGGCTCTAAATAAAAACTCCAACTCTCAGCTCTAAATAAAAACTCCAGCTTTAGCTCCTAAAAGCTTCAGGCTCAGCTTCAGCTCTAGCTTCTAACTAGTTACACCAAACATACTCATTAACCGGGTTCATCATGTCAACTCTATATATAACTTGGGTTACTATACTTGAATATCAATTTTATTAAATATAAAATTATGGTTTTTTAGAAATTTAGTGGGTTCACGATCACTCAGATCTTGTACATAGATCCGCCGGTGTTTCAGACATTCACCGACCAAGGATTATAGCACAAGTAATCTTGAAACCCGACATCTTTGTTAAAACCAAGATCCACTCCTTCCAGCCCCCTTTGGGATCGATGGGATGCACAAGGGTCAAGGAAAAGGGGAAAAACATATAAAACAACAATTATACTATTTCACAATCATACTCATGTACAACATGAGCACATGATTGTTAAAAAGCAGGAAAACCACCCCCAAAACAAGAAAACAAAAAAAAAATTGACCACAATTGAAGGGAAGAATGGAAAAATAAGAAACTCATTCAGGGTTTGAAATAAAGTAGCACAAAATATTCATAATTTAAAAAAATGGTTCCTTGTACTAAACTACTGTTCTACCCATGACGATACAATCCAGGTTACAAAATTTCGACAAAGTATGTTTGTTGAAAAATATACCCGCTAACAATGTAAGATCGGGATCTTAGATCCTACTGGAGGCAAAAATCAACAGTTAAATATTTCACCCAAAAAGAAAAAAAAAGTTGGGCTTTAGGAATCTTACTTGCATTAATCTTGTTTTAGAGCCTTTGCAATGAAAGCTTTAACGAGATATATTATAAGGTATGATAAAGCTGTGACCGCAACACCCGCCACCAAAACCATATGATCATAAGCAGCACCCTGAACTGAGTAAACACGTAGACTAATTATATTCCAATTGCTCTCTGCCCAAATCGGATCTGCTGCCCCCATTGGATCTGAAGAATTGGGAGGCAAAACACTCCATGTTCCCGACTCCTCGTATTTCAACCGAGTGGAATAAGCCGGGATATACCTAAAAACGACAACTTATTGTGTTATCTTAATCAGAATCAAATACTCATCAGTAAATGTGCTCCAGGAAATAGTGTTTAGATGTGTTTTATCACTTTAAAGTTGTAATAATCAAATAATTAGTTGTTTATGTGTATGAAAATTTCTGAAAATGTTTAGTTTTAATTATTGACGAAAAGGAACATTCTTATATATTGTTGAAAAATATTTATAAGGTTTATAATAAGACTCTTTATTTTTATCGACTATAATAATATATTTTTATACATTGTCTACTAATGATTTTGTGGAATTATTTGCCATCTATAATTCAAACAAGTTTTTCCCTAATGATAATATAATTAACAATGAGAACCGTGAGTTAAAAGTATTGTATATAGAGTTAAAAGGAATTTTAGTTTTCCCTAGATCAGTCAGTTCTGTTGCAACTGGAATGAAGCTCATATTCCAAAAGTGATCCAATAATCAAAATTAGAATCACTTCATCCAAACACTAATAACAATTTATTGCAACTTGAAGTTGCGATGATCAGATTAATAGTTTCATAACACATCCAAACATCCTTTACATATGAAAAGAGTATCCTCTACATAAAAGATGTAAAGAGACATACAATCCCAGAAGCTTTACAGAAGATTGGTCTTACTATATTAAAACCTAACCTATTTTACAAATATTGAAGATCTCATCTTTGACCTACACACTTCACTATATTTTGTCATATTATTCGACGGTATTTAAAACTTTTAACTACAATCATAAGCTTATATGGAAACCGGAGCAAACGTCATAAACTAACAACGTACTTTTGTTAATGGTCCATTTTGGTAATTATACTGTGTGATGATGACATGATGTGCAAATTTGGTAATTTATGCACAAAATGACGTGTAAAACCGGTTAAAATAAGTGGCACGACCGAGCAACATCAATATAAAACTGCCACGTGTCATACTACAATCAGGTTCTGTGCTTAAACTACCAAATTAGCACATCAACACGAAGTATAATTACCAAATGGGACCATTGGCAAAAGTACATTATATATGACAAAACCCTATACGGAAGTGGCTCAAGGATATTTAATAGAGGTGGCAATTTCAATCCATTTACTTATAAGTGGGTCAATTTGGGTTATGTCCTAACAGATCAGTCATGCAAAACAAACAAAAAAACTAAGGCAACGGGTCAACCCGTCAGGAATTCGCCCAAAGTGTACTTTAGTTCATAGAATCTTCTAATCATATTATTCAAATAGATAGATCATGACTGAAACACTATAACTTCTGTAATCATGTACGACCAAACCAATCAACTATGTAAAAGTAAATAAAAAATAGTGGAAGAGAAAGTGTTTAAACTTAATACACCCCATTTAGACCCCTACAAAATTACAAAATAGAAATATGGAAGATACCTGGTTGTGGATATAACGCAGATTCCTTTCCCATCTATCTCCTGTTTGATGCATACTCCGCCTGTCTGGCTGCAATTTTCAGAGCAAGGACTAATATTCTTCACTGGGGTAGACATTTTGTCAGCCATAAAATTCCATACAAATCTTGGAACATCACCCACATAAGGTTCTGAAGGATCCCCTTGGATAACGCCTACATAATGGCTTGGGCAGCTAGATGAGGGAGAAATGTAACGGTTCACCAATTCACAGGACAGACCGGGTTCACATTTTAGTAAGCAACCCAAAAGTTCATCAACCAGAGACGAATTGACTTTGACCAAATTCAAGGAAGAATCACTCATATCTTTGTTATTGTTTGCAAGAATGTAAAGTGTACGAGCAACAAGGGAAGCAGCATCCACTATGGCTGTAGAGTTTATATTAGCTACATACAAAAACATGGAATTAGAATGTTCAAATTTATATGCTAAATATATTAGTAGAAATAAGATTATGTGTTTACAAGTATTTAGAAACTCACACAGATCATCTAGATGACTATGGTAAAATTTATTTGTGAATGATGTATCGAAATCATTCAATACAACACCAGCAGTATGAGGGTTCTGTTAAAGCAAACAAAAGAAAACATTGGCCCAAATGCGTAAAATAAAAAAATAGCTACAAAAATAGGTAATGAGTCAAACCTTTCTTGAAAATGACATGAAGGAAGATGGAGGAATCCCAGGATTAGATTCACTTGCAGTGGAGCACTTTATGCTTTCAGTTCCAAGTGATTCTCGAGCTTTTTGTAAAGCTTTTAGAGTTTCATTTGTGGCAGATGATACCTGTAGTGCAATGATTAAAGCATACCAAGTGTAAGATTAATTTAAGATCCTAATACATAGAAGCAATTCTTGTTTCCACAACTGTTTTTAAAAAACTTCGTACAAGTTAATGTCCATCTCTAATGTAATTCTTTTTCTACTTTTAACATGCATAAACTGAAAAAGAAAATGGCATATTAAATAACACATTCGTCTTTTCCCTTTATTCAAGTAAAAGCACAAGCAACGACTGTCTCGGCCTCTGTCTAATGTGTTATTTCAAGATATCATTTCCTATCTTCTAGTATTATATACTTGACGTATCAATTTCAACGCAGTTACTTCAATGTATCAGTTTAGGTTATGTTTATGTTCAAATGGGTGAAGCTAAAGGATCAATATAAAAAAGAGACAGGTTAAACAAGTTGAAAGTCATCAGAAGTGTAATCAAATGCATAAAAACCTCCTAAATTGCTTTTTAGAAAAAAGGTCAGACTGTTTTGTAATCAAATTTAGCACCTTAACAAATTCAAATGAATGGATTAAATATGGGTTTGGTCAGCCCAGCCTAACCCAAACACCCAAATCCGCTTTGATCAGCACTTAAACTTTATGAGTTTATGGTATCGACCTTCCATTTGCCACCTCTAGCATAGACCGACATTATCAAAGGTACCAAAATAGGATATAAACAAGTACCATAGGACCTAGCACTAGTATTGAATATTTGTATGTTTCCCATTCAACTCCTAAAAACACACAACTACCACCTTGAAGCTGAGCTACAAATACCACAACAATCATGCTTTAAACTCTTCAGGATGCACACAAGCTGCACGGACTAAAAAATCTAGATGTGCATGTCTTATGATCCATAATTCAATAAATTAGAATAAGCAAATTTTTTTTTTACCATACTGAAGTAAATTTACAATTTTCAAGGTATTGATGGGAGCGATATTTCATACCTCAGTTGTATGAGCATAGAAGGTCTTGACGCCCTTATCATAGCCCGTCCCAACAGATCCAATCTCTATAACCTGTTCAATTTATTCAAGATTAACAGTTCCCATTTTCAGGCATGTCATTGAGTGTAGAAAAGTCCACTTTATGAAACAGAATTTAACTTTCTCAATAAATAAATGCAAAAGAAACCATGTAAAGAATCAAAGAGAGTTTGGAAAATATCTAGAAAATGCTGAGCGCCTATCAATAGCAGGCTGCATGAGTGTAGCGTAAAAACAATTAAGAAAAAATAGAAAAGATTGTACACTACTGAGAACGAGTCAAATAAGTAAAGTAAAAAAGATAGGTTACACAGGTCTATGGATTAAACAGGTCAAACAATTCAAAAGTTGCTTGATGTTTATTCACATGCTTACAACCTCCTATATTCATTTCATTAAAAAAATTCAGTTTTTTATTTCAAAAATATAGTTTTTGTATCCATAATATTTAAATAGAATTTTGACAAAAACTGCAGGCATATCAACCCAATCTGTTTTGACACACTTAAAAAACTTGGCTGTTTGGACATATCATCCAACTTGCCTGTTTGGCCACCTGGCCACCTTTATGCCATTTTCAAGTAGAGAGAAAAAAATAAACCCCATAAAAAATATTGAGTCTAGCAAATGAATACCGTTTCAATCAATGTCTTGTTAATCCCATTAACAGCATCCGTTTGTTGATCAAGTTCAAAAAGAAATCTCCGACTACCAAGGTAGCCCCAAGCCTCTCCAGTAAAAACAACAAAAACAAGCTGCAATATTGCATCGAAATCAAACAAAAAACAAAGCAACTTTATAGCAATATCATTAATTCAAAGTAGTATAAATACAAGCTGCACCGATATAAATAGCAAGCATAAAATAAAACCTGCTTAGCAAAGGTATCTAAACCCTTGATACGTGAAAGAGCATCGACAGCTGCAAGCAATGAGATCAATCCCTAGAAGATAACGAAAATATAATTAAATAAACATACGGAAATTGCGTGCTAAAATTTCTGAAAATAATATAGTGAACTTACAGATAAGGGAGAATCTGCACCCAGGCTCTTGTCCCGGAAAAATGAAGCAGAGTCCATAGAAGCCACAGTCATTACAATAGGCTTTTCACTGCCCGAGGCTGAAATGTTTGTTGATGGAAAGGCTGACCAAACACTGCCCTTCATATTCAAGTTACATGAAATGAAAATTATGGTCAAATAATGCTGATTCTCGTTTTTGAAAATCTTTTCTAATGACATTCAGATTTCTATTTTTTAAGGTATGCTTATAATTGAATTTGCAAAAAAGAAAAACAAAAGTAACCAGAACACTACATTATTACAAATCCTACTAACACGTGTTCCTTCTCTCAAACAAGATATATTTAAAACACGTGTTCCTTCTCGACAAAACATTTGGAATCAAGTTGGAGATATATTTAAAATTATTAATCATATCTCACCTATATCCACCCAATGGAAGACAAGTTCCTTCTCTCAAACAAGATTCTGAATCACGAGTTCCTGCTTTCGTTGTCTACAAAACATTTCGAATCAAGTTTACAGGTTTAAGTAAGAAAATCTAAAAAGAATAGAGGAATCCCTGTTCAATAGTTAAAAAAACATAACCATCGATGACAGAGATGTTTCATAAGACATAAAAGCAGAAGCTTTCACCTGCATAACTAGATCAAATTCAGTCACTTTAGCAGCATATGTTTTATCTTCATTCACAGCAATCTGCAAGAATGGATATAGCTCTCAATCTCTCATGTACAATTTTTCAAATTTGAAAAAGATAATAAATTCCACATAGATAATTACTTAGTACAGCTTCTTAGCTGCTCAGTTAGAAAGGCTGGTAGAAAATACCTGGTTATTTAAATATTTTCTTTTTTATATATTGGTCCGGGCATTAATTTTGTCAAGGCTTTTATCAAAGTCCTGAAACTTATTCTGTTACATCCTAGATTTTATCTCCTCAAGAATTTCGTGTTCATTTATTTACAATCGCTATATGGCATTGTTATGCTCATTCAATTATACTGCGTCAAGTATTATAACTTATACTTTGGATTAAGAAAAGGCAGAAACTAATTCACACTAAAAAGCACTACATCTCAAATGCGGATCACCTGCTGCAGGGTTTGTGTGCTACTTCCAGAAAGCAAAAAAATAGGAAACTCGTAAGGTCTCCACATAATACCAGATCCCTGCACATGCAAGAGCCTACATGTTAGTAATCATAATCAAAGTAAAACTAATCACGTGTACAGTTTTTTTTTCAAATACAACGCGCGCGCACGTAGACATATATCTATCTATGATAAATGAAAACAAAAATAAAAAAATTAATAAATATAATGCATGCAAAGTAGTCAAATGTTATATCCTATGTATATACTGAGTTTGACTTACAACGCCTTATACAAACTATTGCAATCTGGACACTAAAAGTATTAAATGCAAAGTTATTATCTACTGCCAAACACAATAACATACAACTGGATTCCACTCAAATTTGTTGTTTTGGTAAGGAGCAAATTCAGCTTGAGGAAATTTCTTGTCTGGAGATGATCCTGCAAGGTTAAATAAATAATGAAAATATGAAATAAACTGCAAAAGATTTTGACTAATTGTTCTTCTGGCCATTTAAAGTAAGCATCAAGCAAGAAGCAACTAAACAACCATATCTATTACCTTTTAAATGGGTTTGATTCTGGGTTCCGGATTCCACTAGTACACCAGCTACATATTTAGCAAAGTTCGAATCACTTGAAATTCTGGCATAGAAGAGTATACTTTAAAGATCACAATCCTTTAATGAAGGCTGAAAAAAGTATAACTAAGAAGCAAGCTGAAAGGGTGTAATATAAAATCTCTAACTATTCAATAATCAATACCTTGAAAAAGATAAGTTAAATGTATTACAGACCCAAATATGATGAATGTATACCTTGAAAGTAAGCTTTCAAAATCATATGAAGGCACTAGTAATGAACTTGAACGAACCAATTTTATACCACTTTTGAATCTAACAATAGGGGCTACAACTTTTTCAAGGCCAGGATCTAAGATCAAAGAACACAATTGGATATAGGTGAGTGAAAATCATTATGAACAGTTAATTATCATCTTGATTCTGATAGAGATGTAATCAAGTTACTTACTAGCACAACCAATTTCCCCAGAAAGATTAAGTAACCGTACGCAAGGATATCCATCCATGACCATGTACATGGATTTTTCTAGGTCAGGAACCGACTCAAATGCCACATGTCCGGAAGCTGCTTAAGAAAAAATAGAGAAGAAAACCAGTAAAGTAAATCTGGATATAGAAAATATGTGTGTGCATTCGAACGAATTATTGGTGCAACTCAAATTAGATAGGTAAGTCATAAGTGTATTGTGAAAAAAATACATAGGTTTAAAAAAGATGCAATGTCTGCTGCTAGCTGGGGGCAGTTGTGTGTACAAGTGACCCAAACAGACTACATACAGCATTTGGGTAACCCGCTTGAGGGGGTCCTCCATCGGCCTGTCCCACGGCCAACATGGAGGCGGTAAATCGTGTAACCCACGGCTAAAAGGCATGTGTCAAGTTTGATCCCTGGACCTTCACTATAGGATTCCATGTTCCCAACCGCTAGGCTACCATCACGAGGACATATTAAAGTAATTTTTACAAATACTCGTGATGGTTTCTAAAAAGAACCAGCTTATACGAGTGCGGGCAGAGGCGCAGAGCAGATCTACTAATTCTCAATTCTGGTTAGTAAGAGGGGCCTTTAATAAAAAAAAATAGACCCTAGAAACACACAAACATACATACATATATTCCTACAAACAGGTAAAGCACAGAGGATTTGTATGATACAGAATAAGGTAATAAGCTCATAAAAGTTATCACTGCATGAATTCCTGTTCTAAATGTCAGAAAAGGTGGACAACCATCATCTGCTACACATAAAATACTCCTTCAGTTTGACCGGGAAAAATAAAAGAACCATTGTAATTTTCCTTTGTTCCAGAAACCAGTCTTATTTTAGAATCACACATCTGAATGAACTTCATGATCCTCTAGTACCTTCCTACTAAAAAATAAGTTATTATAATATACACACGCTACAGTACTACCTCCCACACAAAATTAGACTTCATAATCAAGAAAAGAGGATTATTGTGTACATCAATCAGAAGTTCTTTTCATGGAATTTTATGGATGTGCATTCTGAAGTGACTATTGCAACTTCACTCGCAAAAGTGATTATTTTGACTTCAGCTTAAAATAATTAATTTGATTGTTTAAAACTGATTCTGGAATTTTGATCATTTAAGGTCATAATGATCAAATTTGAAGAAGTGGGTAATAAAAAATGCGCTAAACTGATTAATAAATTGTATTTAAACTTATGTAACTATGTCTAACACGATGTTGCTATCCCTGACATTATCCAACTATGTGACTCTGATATTGAAAATCCCAATAATCCTGTTAGTGCAATCAAGCCTATTTTTATTATTTTCCTAATTGTTTTGATGATCACAAATAGCCATATACAGTCACATAATTATATAGTTATTTATATTTTACAATTTCCTCTTAAGTCTTCCATGCATATATAAATATAAAATTTTGAGCTTCCTCAAGTTGAAGATGTGAAGTCCAAAGATGTTATAGCCTATAAATCGTGCTTTATGCCAACTTCTATATGGTGAAGCTTTGCCATTTAACTTGGTAAAGTCTCCATTATGGAAAGAAGCTTTGGGACACGTGGTAGAATATGGGAAAGGATTGAAACTTCCTTCTTATCATGAGGCAAGAGTCACATACCTAAAGAAAGAGGTAGAATGTGTTGAAGAAGGGCTGAATAAGTACAAAGAAGAGTGGAAGAAAACGGGGTGCGCTATTATGTCCAATGGTTGGACGGATGGCAAACAAAGGTCAATCACAAATTTATTAGTCAATGGCGCAAGTGGCACAGTTTTTGTGAAATAGATTGACACGTCCTCATTTGCAAAAGATGCAAATAAATTGTTTGAAATGCTTAATTCACTAGTTGAAGAAGTTGAGGAGGAAAATGTGGTGCAAGTCATCAGAGATAGTGCTTCGGCTTATGTATTAGCCGGTTCAAAGTTGGAAAGAGAGAGGCCCCGTTTGCATTTGTCACCTCGTGCTACTCATTTGATAGACTTAATGATGCAAGACATTGGAGGGGGGACAACTTTCAAAGACACAATAGACAAAGCAAGAAAAGTCAATGTTTATATATCGACATTGTGTTTTCCTCTCTATGTTTAGAAGATTCACCCGTGGTCAAGAATTGACACGAGCCGGAGTGACACGAATTGCAGCTTCTTTCCTTACATTGAAAAGATTTCAAGAGCCGAAACAACCTCTTCGAGAATTGTTTGCCTCTAAAGATTGAGCCCTTGGTTTAAAAAAGCGTGCATCAGGCGCGCTTGATGCGTGATGCGCCCGATGCGATGGGTGGAACGCATCAAGGGGTCTAATGCGCTGGGGGGTACAGGATGCGCTCTGATGCGATCAAGTGGTGCGTGATGCGAGTAATACATTCCGTTGCGTATTTTGGGTGTTTTGAGCCTTGTTTGGCTAGTTGGCAACTGTTATGGGTTTAAAAGAAAACTATGTTGGGCTAACTTAATGGGCTTAAAAGGCCATTTAGCTCACGAGTCGAGTCACGCTTCTGTTTTTTTTTTAACAACAGTCGATTTTGCTACCTTCTACTTTGATATGGAGTTATATTTATACTTGATACTGATATGGAGTTATATTTATACTTGATATTGTTTTTTTAACAACAGTCTACTATTTCATTAATTCTTCTCTATGCTAATTGTTTTTCTAAGACCTATATGTTTATATATATACATTATGTTTCTGATTTCAGGCAACTGATATATATTTATACATTTTGTTTAATTTACGGTTTGTGTTTTGGTTGTTTTGATAATTTGTGCTTTGGTTTTCCTAAGTGTAGTTGTCTATTATGTTATTCAACATTTATGAACTACTATTAAACTATTTTTAGTATTGATTGAAGAATTTTTGATATATAAGTACTTACAAGGTATAAAATTAGTTTAGAAGTAATTTTTGTCAAAACTAGGCGCATCGTGTTCGTGATGCGAGCGCATCACACATCACGCATCGGCTCCCGGGACTCTAAACGCATCAAAGCGCATCCCGCTTTTTTAAACCAAGATTGAGCTGAATCCACTTTTGCTTCTACAAGTGAAAGGAAGATAGTTGAAAACATTGTTTTAGGTGATGTCAACTTTTGGAAGGCCATAAATTTAATATTGTTTGAGTGGCGTAGTTCCTATTTTTAAGGTATTGAGGCTCATGGATGGTGACGCGAAACCGGCAATGAGATATATATATATGTGTGTGTGTGTGTGTGTGTGTATGAAGCTATGTGCAAAAGAACAAATAAAAGAAAACTTTAATGGTGTTGAATCAAGATACAAACCTATTTGGGAAAAGACTGATCGTAGATGGGATATGCAACTTCATAGGCCACTCCACGCCGCGGGATATTGTCTTAATCCTAGGTATATATTTTTATTATTTCACTAACATATATTATTCCTCCATTAAACACTTAATAAAGTTACTTTTTTTTATAACTAGTCTTCATTTCGAGGAGAATTTTCGTGTTGATAGAGAAGACAAAGGTGGATTATACGATGTCATTGAAAAGATGTATGATAGGCCAACAATTGTGAAAATTCATGAACAACTTCCATTGTTCAATGACAGCATTGGAATGTTTGGGATATCAGCTGCCATCTTGATGAGGAAGAAAATGCAACCCGCTAATTTTCAAGGAATTTTAAGTGATCGTGAGTAAAATATATATTAGTTATGTTCTTTCTTATTAGTCTTTTTCTCAATTAAATTGTAGCTAAATGGTGGTCAAGTTATGGAGACGAGTGCCCAGAACTTCAACATCTTGCTATTAGTGTCTTGAGCCTCGCATGTAGTGCCACGGGATGTGAGAGAAATTGGAGCACTTTTGACCAAATACACTCTAAGAAGAGGAATCGTCTAGAGAAACAAAGGTTGAATGCTTTGGTGTTTGTGAAATACAACATTAAACTTGACATGAGACTACAAAAGAGAAAAGAAAGAGGGGAGACTTATGATCCAATATGTTTATCGGATATGGAGTCGGATGAATATGGATGTTCATGAATGCTTTAAAGAGGATGAAGGATCTAGTGCTAATAAAAGGATGATGATGATGATGAGGGGGATGATATTGGTCCCCGTGAGACAGTAGTGATTGAAGAAGATGAAGATGATCGATTTGATCAGGAAGATTAGTTTTATGATTCTAACTTTACATGTCTTTTGTCATTTACTTTGTTACTAGATCGCTAGTTATTTTATATTTGAATACTATATATGTGTCCTTTTGATACTTTTTGACACATATACAACAATGAGTTGTGAGTCTATGACTTATAACTAGCGAATTTGTAACATATTAGTAAATGTGCTTAAGTAGACAACTTATATTTTTTTAGTACATTATGATATATATATATATATATATATATATATATAGATATATATATATATATATATTGTATATAAATTTAAGTGTTACGACTCTTACGAGTCGAGTCAAGAGTCAAAATTTAGGATTTCGAGTCACAAGTTGACAACTATGGTTATAGGATGGTAATGATTGCAAAAAATTAAGGGATTAGTTAGTTCTAACAAAATACTTTTTCCTTGTTTTATAAAAACAATCAACCAACTCGCAACTTAAAAAATCTAGTTTAAATTTTACAAAGATTTTGGTCAAACAAATGCAAGTTGGTGAATCTTTTCAAAGGGTAAAATCCCAACATACTCCTATATTAAGAACACCACCTACACACTTGAGGTTAAAGGTCAGCTATTAGTGGTAAGCATCTTTGTTGCTTTCCTTCGTGATTAATGAAGCTTTCAAATCTTTTGAATACTTTTTAAATTCTTGGTAAACATGTATGGGACTATGGGTGAAAAGAAAACTTTAAAGATGCTTAAAAACTAATATCTAATGTAGAAATGAGTTCATGCTTGGTCATAGACAAATTGCAATGCCTAATTTAGAGAACAAAAGGTGTGCTACAGGGCCAACAAGCTACTTGCCAGATTTTGACTTCGCCTTTTTTGTTATCTATAAATGTTATCCAACCCCACATTTAACAATTATCCTCTTGCAAAGCATAAACACCGAATACATTCTTTCTAAAGGTGACCTTTTCATCAATTCATTTCCATACTCAAATGTGTGAACGTCCAAGAAGGTAAAACTAAAAGAGATTGATAGTTTTCTAATTGTAATATTCCAAACACATACTCCTTGTTGTAGGTGATCTCTACCTCATTGGAGAGACGATTTGAGTTAGTGATCACTGCCATCATCAGTGGGACAAATAAAGATGATCACTACCTTGATTAGCAAAAAAAATAGGTAATCACTATCTTCATTAGCAAAATGATTGTTTCCATGATCTCTATGGAGTTTAGAGAGACATTAATAATGAAGGAAAATTCTCGGGTGAGGTCCAAGAGTGGATTAAGGTGTATTTATATTCCATTAACATCCGCCCGAACCACTATACATGCAATGTCATTATTTCTTACTCATACTCTTCATTGGCAGACCTAAGGGGTATCCCGGGGTAGCACGGGCAACCCCTCAACTTCTCTCACATAATGTTAAATTTTGTCGAAATTTTTTGTTTTATATAAGTGCTACACATGACTAAAAATTTTTGCAGCTCCTCTAATTTTCAAGTGTAGCCACAAACAATGATTAATGAGCCCAATTTTAGTTGATTTTACTCAATTAAATTCAAATTCAAATTCAGTTGTTTAGTTTGTTGTTTAATACTATAAGCAATTAAGCTCAGTTACTAATATTTGTTGTTTAAGCCACTTGTCTATAACATAGTGAATAGACCCAATCTTGAAGTGCATGTTTCACAATTGGCTAAGTTCCGGTCCTTGTAATGCAAAAGGTTAGTTTGTTGTTGGCTTGTTGCTATTTTCACCGATTGATTATTAAGTATATTTATTTATTTGATTGATTATTTGTTTAACGTTGTTGATAATTTAGTTTATCAGATAATAAAACTCGTAAGAAACTAGTTAATACGGTTAATCTGTAGAAACATGTTAATGATTATCTTAAGTACAATTATTTTCGTTTGATAAACAAAATTCTAGCTTTCTACAAGTTTGATTTTATAGTTTAGTTAAACTTTATTAGTTCATTTGGTTTACTGAATTTGTTTCC
Source organism: Drosophyllum lusitanicum (assembly GCA_032274825.1). Lineage (NCBI taxonomy): Eukaryota > Viridiplantae > Streptophyta > Magnoliopsida > Caryophyllales > Drosophyllaceae > Drosophyllum > Drosophyllum lusitanicum. The sequence continues at coordinate 3,116 of JAUEJL010061995.1, read as the reverse complement.
ACAGCTACATAACATAACCCGACCAGTCCGTTTTGTCAATTGTATGTGAATAAGTAACCAAGTCATGAAGTGAAGCAAAACCATGAATTTTGTGCTACCCCTGACAAAAGCCTCTGGGTCCACCTCTAATTTACTTGCAATTTCAATTGTGGTTTAAATGTTTTGTAAAGAAGTTAGAGAACCCGAAAAGAAACCTATTCACCCTCCCTCTAGATTTCTTACAAATCCCTTTGAAAAACACAAATCCAAACACTTTCTAAAAACATAGGTTACAAGTAAAACCCATTTATACTGCTGGGTGGCATGATTGCTTCATCAGAGCACAAATATTCATAGCAATTTGCATTTAGCTTTATAATTCAAGTATGTACTATATCCCTATTCCCTTCCGTGATCAGAATCCATTAACTGAACTCTAGTTGTATAATTAGACAAAGTAAATGGTAATCAAGACCATATATAACCTACATTGGGCAAAATCGAATCTCTTACCAATTATTGTAATAACATCCAGATTTATATAGGAAAGGACAACTTTCGACGATAAATGGTCTACTACATTAAACATTACAACCGAGTACTCAAAATTAAAAGACCATAAAACGCTACATGCGATAACATCCACAATAAATATCAGATAGCATGTAATTTAGTTACTAGTTCGAATCAGAAATAAGTAATGGAAATGAACTGACCAGAGATAGAAAGCTGAAGAATGGAAAGTAAACATAGAAGACATAACAAGAGCTTTGAGGCGGCGGAAGCCATGGCAGAACACGGCTAAGGTTGAGAGATATTATGGGCACAACTGAATCGATAAACCCTAGGCTGCCATGGATATTCTAGGCGAAATTTCAAGCTCTTCCTCTTCTATTCCACCAGTTTTTGTTGACTGGTGGTGAGGAACGTACTTGATTGTAGATGCCAGAAAGGAAAAGGTCGACTTTGCGAATCGGGCGATCCTGCGGGTCGGGTCGACCCACAAGAGGTTAGACACTGATAATAATTTCAGGGGGTGACGATTATCGACACACAAATAAACATGATTGAGTTGAGCATAAACGGATTTTGGTCATTTTCGGGTTGAGCCTCCAACTCGTATAAATAAACGAGTCATTTTCGGGTTGGGTAGCGGGTTCACGGCTTGACCCACCAACCCGTTGCATCACTTTTAAGTAAATTGTTTGGTAAAGTTAACTTTATTTGGTATCTTGCATCTAGATTATGTATTGTGACAAACAAGGAAAAAATTAGTAAAACTAGACTCACTAACCCATCAACCCGTTTATGACCCGTGAGCCAGTTTGACCCGCAAACCTGTGAATGACCCACCAACCCACAAACCTGTACATTTAAACGGGTTACACGGCTCGTATTGTGTTTTCACGTATACGGGTTCATGTCACAAACCTTGACATGAATAATTATACGGACCGTGTTCGTATCAGGAACCACATATGTAACACTCCAAATTTTATAAAAGTTATTAAATTTGAGTTGTGAATAAAAGTTGAAAAAAGTGAATAGAAATTATAAATTATTAAATGGTTTAAAATAATGATTTCAAATATATCCTCGTTGAAATTTATGAATATTGTATGGATGGGTTGTAAGTCGGATAGAGGAGCAGGACACCCGCTAAAAAGTGGGCCAATCGACTTGAGTCGGCAGCCCTTTCTTCTCCTCATTCTTGGTTCTGTTTCTTCTTTCTTCTTTCTTTTTCCTCTAACAAACACACACACAAACAACCTTTGATTCTTGAGAAAGGTATTTGGAGATTTGAGAAGAGAGATTACATCTACCATTTGAAGATTAAATAAGTGTTCTTGTTCTTGAGTTTGAGGTGTTAATGGGTCAAATGAGTTTTTTTTTATCAAATCCTTGAAATTTGATTTTTAGAATGAATTATATGAATGTTAGTAGCAATGTTTTGATGCCAAATGACCTTATAAAACATTGGAAATTGATTTGGAGTCGATTTGGGTTTAATTTAGTAAAAACATGGCTATTTTCGAACAGCTACAGACTTGAGGGATACTTCCTACATTTGTAGGAGTGTTTTCAGACCTACGGGTGTAGGAAAAACATCCTACGGCAGTAGGTTGTTGCTGCAGCACACCTTAATCTTTGAAAAATCGTATTAAATCAACCGTAACTCTGTTTTAGGCTTATAACCATACATTTTAAAGCTATGAGAGTCTACTTTCTTGATAATAAAATTTCAAGGATCGATGTCGAAGTGATTTTGATAAGATTCCTAGTTATAGTGACGGGTGGTCATGGTTTAGACATCAAACGGGGTGTATGAGATGTTTAACTGTATACCTAGCATATTGAGCTCATGTTTAAGCTCTTAAATGGTATCTAAACATAAGTTGTGGTATTTTAGGTACTACTTGACCTTATTAGCATCCCATTGTGTTGGATTAACGGCTGAATCGTACTAATCATAATTGCTTGTTCCCGATGTGATTACGTCAACCTAGTACTTTGAGATATTAATTACCTATATTTGTATGTATACAATAATAGAGTGAGATGTATTGCATGATTGTTATTATATGTTGATACCGAGAGCTTTACTAATAACTAATTGGTAAAGAGTACAGAGATATACACGAAAGAGTATATAGATGAATACAAGTTAAACGGGATAAGTATAATTATAGTCGAGAGACGTGAGACAAACACATGTTTATGACTAAGAGTGGATTATTCCGGTATTAAATGACGAGAATTGAATAAGAATGATTAAATAGGAAGTGGAAACCAGCTAAATAAAAGAGAGAAAAGGGTGAGGTTAATATTTAATAGTTGATCCTACATATTTAAGTGCAATTATAATTAATGTGGCGTGAATCACAAATTTAAAGAGCATACGATGGTTTAAACAAGTGATGTTGATATGTATAATTACATAATTTAAGAGAGCGCATTCCTACAGAGATATACATTATACATACAGATTTATATACATTAAGAGTACACATGTGTACTAAGAGAAGTGGTATCATTGTGCGATACATATCAGAGTATTAAAAATAATTGTAATCGTATGTGTATATACAAATATGAGAGGGCATGATAAACTATGTCTATGTGCATATATATATATA
>JAUEJL010061984.1:0-12099 GCA_032274825.1 Drosophyllum lusitanicum | reverse complement strand
ACTAGTTATTGTTGGGTATTGGTGGCATCAAGAAACGCAACGGAAGCTAAAAACGGGTAAAACAATTTTCAAGAAATACCCACCAATAACACCCCAATGGACCAGACTCTAAACACAAGCAATGCAACTAAAACAAAGGAACAAGAGAAGAATATTATACCAATCAAGATGTCTCCTTTGAATACCCAAATGGTTTTGACCATTTTAATACCCAAAACTCAACCTCTTCGCATGAAACTACTTGGAGATGAAAGTAGACTAAAAGAACTTAGTTTTAGACCCCAAGTTTGAATTTTTGTCTTGGGTTGGCCGAGTTATGGCCTCCTAAAGTTCATCAAACTTCTTGCCGAATTTCCCGAATCTAACCAGGAGGGTTTTTGACCAACTCTAACCATCCCATTACTAGTTATTGTTGGGTATTGGTGGCATCAAGAAACGCAACGGAAGCTAAAAACGGGTAAAACAATTTTCAAGAAATGCCCACCAATACACACCCCAATGGACCAAACTCTAAACACAAGCAATGCAATTAAAACAAAGGAACAAGAGAAGAATATTATACCAATCAAGATGTCTCCTTTCCTTGTTGTTGATGGCGTCGGATGTTAGAACACAACAGAGTGTTCCTCTACCGGTATCCACACCAAGCACGTTTGAATCCCACTTGCTAGTGTACTTGGACGCCGCCAAGAACACCACCATGTAGAACTAACACCAACTTTAAGCTCAATGTGCCAATTGCCTTTCAAGTGTGTTTTTGAGAGAGATATGGTGCAAGAATTTCTTACACTACACAAGAGATGAGTTCTATTACCCTTAGTATAGCCAAAAACTGTCACTCTAATGTTAGAGTCAATAGCCATAACACCACCATTAAACTAGCCTTAAAAGACCATTTAAAGAGGCTGTTACAGTGCCGGGCATGGCCGTGTCCCACGAGGTACACCCATGCCGGCCCACCGGGCACACTCAAGTCACGCCCGACTTGGGCTCACACTTTAGCACTAGGCACGGCTGTACCTCCACTAGGTACGCCCGTGCCGGCCCCAAAAGGTACGCCCAAGTCATGTCGGACTTGGGCCAGCACCTGGCCTATGGGCACGCCCTTACCTTCATCAGCACGACCATGCCCCAACAAAACCATCTTTTGGTGTTTTTCTCTCTCTCGTTCAAAGGTGTTGTCGGAATCAACACTTGGCGTGTGACCCAATAGGCCTATGCCTCATCGGCAATGGTACCAACTCGTGTGTGTCAGTGGGCATATTCCCACATATATTGATCAAAAGCTCTTCTTGTACATTATTTTATGTGTTAGTAGAGTGTGTTTGCTTCAAGTGACGGTTCATTAATCAAGATTAGAGAAAAGAAATAGGAAGAAAGATTGTAGATGTGTAGAAACGAATACATACCTAGAAAACTTCAAAAGATGATCGATTTCGGCAAGAATTCTTGGAGCTTTGAAGAATAATACTAATGGTGATTCTTGGGGCACAACATTTTGGCTGGGGAAAGAGTGTTTGAGAAAAGAGAATCGTGCATGAGGGTTTAGGCAATTTCTAATACTATGGCAACAATACATATATATTTAAGTTAAGTATTCTCACAATTTTGGGAGGTGTATTTTTCTCCCTTTCTTGGCCGATCCCGTCTTATATATATATATTATATTTTATTTCCTTATTATTTTCTTGAACTTATGTGTAGCATTTCTTTGTAGGTGCATTTTACTTTTAGTGTATGGTACAACTTTGCTAGAGTTCTTGAGTGAACTTTTAAATGTTTTATTTGCTTTAATATATTAGCTATTATTTTTGTACATCCTTGGCATGTGTTATTAATTTGTGGGATTAACTCGTCACTACATTGCCCTAAAGACGTTTGTTCATGTCACTTGTGCTCTAGAAATTAGTTCGACTTTCTGAAGTGCAAGACTTGACTTCTTTCCATTGCTGACACTACTCAACCTTTGGGTAGTTAGTCATACTTAGCATCATGAATTTAGCATCATGAATTTAGCATTCATTAGATTTTAGATATCACACGAGCACTTAAATTAAATTAAATGACTAGTGGCGGGTTATAGGTCAAGCCTACCAACCTGTTTTGGTGACGGATGTCACAGCATTCCCCTGTCAGAAGAATTTCGTCCCGAAATTCAACTAGTACTGTAGTTAGAGCTTTGCTTTCCAAATAGATGCGGGTATTTGGTTCTCATTTGGTCCTCCCGCTCCCAAGTAACTCCGGTCCGCGCTTTCAGTTCTAGCGAACCTTGACAATCGGGATTTTGCTCCTTTTCAATTTCTTTACCTCTCAATCCAAAAATTTCACGGGTTCCTCCACGAAGCGCAAAGTGTTATCTATTTTGATTTCGTCTAAAGGCACATGCAGGTTCCCATCCGCCAGACACTTCTTCAGATTTGATACATGAAACGTATCTTGTATGCCACTTAGTTCTTGCGGTAATCTTAGTTGGTAGGCCATAGGGCCGACCTGTTCAATGATCTCGAAGGGCCCCACATACCTTGGTGCTAACTTACCCTTCATAGCGAAATGTACCACACCTTCCCAATGTGACACTTTCAGTAACACCAGATCGCCGACGCTAAATTCAAGAGGTTCTGCCGATTATCGGCGTAACTCTTTTGACGATCCCCCGCTATCTTGAGTCTTTCCTTGATTTGAAAAATCTTATCGGTGGTCTCTTGTACAATTTATGGCCCAATAAGTTGACTTTCCCCCACTTCGGCCCAAAGAACAGGTGATCAACATTTCCACCCATACGGTGCCTCAAATGAGGCACACTTAATGCTTGTGTGGTAACTATTGTTATAAGAGAACTCAATTAGAGGAAGATGCACATCCCAGCTTCCTCCGAAGTCAATAACACACGTCCTTAGCACGTATTCCAATGTCTGGATAGTACGCTCATTCTGATCATCAGTTTAAGGATGATGAGCCGTACTCATGTCTATTCTTGTCCCCAAGGCTTTCTATAGTGTTTGCAAAAATCATGAAGTGAACCGACCATCCCAATCAGATATAATAGAAGCCGGGACCCAGTGCCTAGCTACTACCTCGTTAATGTAGATTCTTGCTAGCTTATCCATCTTGTAATCTTCTCGGATTGCTAAGAAGTGAGCTGACTTCGTCATTCTATCCACGATGACCCAGATCGAATTGTCTGCACTACCGGTCCTGGGCAATTTCATGATAAAATCCATGGTTATGTTTTCCAATTTCTATTCGGGAATCTCTGGCTGTTGCGATAGACTCGAAGGTCTTTGATGCTCGGCCTTTACCTTTGATCAAGTCAGGCACTTGCTAACATAGATGGCTATGTCCATTTTCATTCGTGGCCACCAATACATATCCCTGAGATCATGGTACATCTTATTCGCTCCTCAGTGAACGGAATACCTCGTCGTGTGAGCTTCATCTATTATTAATGTCCTTAAATCTCCTACCCTTGTAACCCAAATCCGTTCAACAAAGTACAAACCACTGTTCTCTCTTTTCTCTAGTTGTTTGTCCAACCCTCGTAACATCTCATTTGGAGCGTTCATATCCTCAATTGCTTCTTTCCGAGCTTCAAGTATCTTACCGTTGATACCCGATTGTATTGTAATATTCATTGCCCGTACTCTCCTTGGTTTGACCCTCTCCTTCCTACTTAAGGCATCAGCTACCACTTTCGCCTTACCTGGGTTGTAACGAATTTCACAATCGTAATCACTGAAGAGTTCGATCCAACGCCTCTGTCTCATGTCTAACTCCTTTTAGTCGAAGATGTGTTGTAAGCTTTTATGGTCAGTGTAAATAATACTCATTCCATACAAGTAGTGTCTCCAACTCTTGAGTGCAAAGACCACGGCTCCTAGTTCTAAATCATGGGTTGTATAGTTTTTTTCTCATGGATCTTTAGTTGTCGGGATGCGTATGCTATTACCTTGCCCCTCTACATCAACACGCATCCCAGACCCTAGTGTGAGGTGCCACAGTAGACCACAAAGTCATCGGGTCCATCAGGAAGTGCCAATATCGGAGTGTTACACAACTTGTCTTTTAGGGTCTGAAACGCTCCCTCTTGTTCTTCTTTCCAATCAAATCGTATGTCCTTCCGGGTTAGTCGTGTTGGGATTCCATGGGTATCAAAACACGCAACGGAAGCAAGATTTAGAACATACAAAACAAAACCCATGAAGTCCCAATGGTGGTGGTACTTGTAAAAACTACATGCAACCATAAAATGAACAAGGTGGAAGAGTTATACCCTTGAAGGCTTTGATTACTTGGCTAGAACAAATTGGATTTGGGATGAATCCTTGAAACAATTGGCTCCAAGCTCTAATGAAAGTCCACACCAAGCTAACTTCAATCTCCCTTGTACTAGCAAGCCAAAAATTAACCAAGCTCACTTGTTAATTTCTGGAACAACCTATTCCTCACCAAGAACACACCAAGAATATGCAAGAAGAATGTCTCTTGTGTGTGTGCAATGAGTGTGTATGGAAAGAGTAAAAATCTAGTCAAAAGAACAAAAGGAATTTTTTCCCTTTTAGAAGTCCTCATCTGCTCATTTTGGCTCCAGATTCGGGTTAGTGCTCTATCCTCATTGGACCAACAAGATGGTCCAATGAAATGCAAGATTCTCATTGGATCCTGTCTTCACGACTCCTTCACGGGCTCTCACGGGCCGTGAAGGATAAAATGCGCCACGACTGGCATCATCCTAAACGAGCCGTGCCGCGTCGAACAGAATCGTGAGGAGAGCTACTTCACGACCCGTGGAGCATCCTTCACGGTCATGAAGCTCAGGTAAAATTGAATTTGACCATTTTGACCCTTTCCTCTTATATCAGGCTGTTGGAGTTGAAACTTGGCGTGTGACCCAATAGGCCCGCGCTTCATCGGTAGTGATACTGGCCTACGTGTGTTAGTGGGCAGATTCTAACAAAATATTCTATCCATTATAATATTATTATAAATTACATTATTAAAATATTGATCTGCCAGTATTGATTATTCTTTAATATGTTATTATCATTTTAGAATACGTTGTTGAAAGTTTATGCTTCACTCACTATAATGGATGTTTCCCAGCATTACAGTGAATCAAAGGTAAGTTATCTTATATTGGTTTGTAAAAATTAGTTTTCATGGAAACTAGCAGTATTGAAATTAATACTAACGGTGTTAAAATATTTTGTTTAGGATGCCATTTCTATAACCGGAGATAATGCGTTGGAGATTGTTTCAAGCACCGCATCAAGTCCCGGACAAAAACGCAAATCTGAAGTTGTTGAGAACGACACACAAGTTCAGTCTTCAACCTCAAAGAGTTTGCCATTTTCAAACAAGCTGAAGCAGCCTAAAGTGGAGAAGGATTGAGAGAATTGCTTGCATTTTTTCGTAGCTATCAAAGTTGAATAAATTTCCCGTTCGTGTTTATTTTTTTTATCATGTGTTTTTTTATGGCTGGACAAGATTTTAGGATGTTTTTTTCATTGTAATGGTACTATGGTTTTGGTTATTGAATAATTATTTGTGGTTTTATTTTTATGGAATGTTCCTTTTATTTTAATGGTTGAATCGTCTGTTTTATGTCTCATACTGAAATATATTAATGTCTATCTTTCGACATAATATCAGGTAAATATCTCTTTAGTATTGTATTATTGTTTTAAATGCAATAATTAAAAGATTAACCTTATAAATTCTTATTGTTTTGTAATTTTAGTTAAAAAATATTATTAATGATAGATTTTATATTTTTATTGTTTTGCTTCATGTGAATTAGTGCTTGAACTTGGAAGATCTGCATACAACTTAAACCAACAACTTATGGTAAGTATTTAATACGAACCTGTTTTATAACATTATTCGTAATTGATGATCTAAAATTAGAGTGTTTTAAATAAAAATGGTGGAATAACAGGTAAATATCTCTTTAGTATTGTAAGAAGTGAGTACACGGGTTTATAATAAAATATAAAATAGTATATATTAATGAAGAAGTTAACTAACTTTCCTCATTTTTTGTTCCTCAATTTTATCCTATTAGTACAGATAATAATAATTAAATTAACTTAAGAAAGTTAGTCAATCTAAATCTCTTTGTCTAAAATTTATTCACGATTTTTCCTGTATTTGAAAAAATTAATTCCGAAAATTTTAAATTCAAATTTCATGCAAAACGAAATGGAAATTGCGGGACTATTTTCAAACAATTAAACTATTGTTTGTATTATTGATCCTTAATATTATATTCTTATTTTCTGAAATCTAACACTTTAGATCCAAAGTATATTCAATTTTTATGTAGTTATTCTTCTAAAGGAGTGAATGAAATTGATAAAAAAAAACTAACATTTCTTCAACTTCTAATCAATCTTCACAAAAATCATGTTCATCAAGTTTGAGTAAAAGATCTTCTGAGCTTCTTAGTGATTCTACAAATAAAAGGATCGCATTAGATGACATCTCTAATGGTATGAGAACCTTATGTATTTATATTTTTTATTGTAGTTTAGATATTCTATATTAATAAACTGATTATAATCTCCTTTTCATTTGTTTATTACTCATAGGTATTCCAAAAAGAAGTTGTAATTCGGTAAAAGGAGTATTGATGAATGAGTCTTCAAAGGAAAACTTGAACTCTATTATTGACAATACACATCAATAAAGAAGTCCAATGATTGCTCCAAAAGACCTGTCAAGAGGTAATAATCCTTTTTAACTTTGAATTTTGTTAGTTTATTAACAAAAGAGGCAAAGTACATGATATATGTAGTTAAATTCTCCAGCCACATAATTAGTTGATGCTTTGATATTAATCTTATTTTTTCTCATTTTTGGTCTCTAAATTTTATTTTAGTTGTTTATGATGTGCCTGTTTCAACATCTGAAGAACATAACATGTTGATTCAACGTTCGAAGGACATTAACTCTTATAGTCAAAAATCAAATCATGTCCAAAGAAGTCCAATAATTGCTCCAAAAGACCTATCAAGAGGTAATAATCCTTTTTAACTTTGAATTTGTTAGTTTATTAACAAAAGAGACAAAGTACCTGAAGTATTTGTGTTTAATTCTCCAAGCACATAATTAGTTGATGCTTTGATATTAATCTTATTTTTCACTCTTTTTTGGTCTCTAAATTTTATTTTAGTTGTTTATGATATACCTGTTTCAACATCTGAAGAATATAACATGTTGATTCAACGTTTGAAGGACATTAACTCTTACGGTCAAAAATCAAATCATGTCCGAAATTCAGGTGTTGTTCTACAAGATATTTCAAATGGTTTGTATTTTCATATTAATTTTACATGAGTTTATTAATTTAATGAATCTTGCGAAATTAAATTATGGACTGTACTAATTGGACGAGCTTCAAATATTTATTTAGTCAATTCTTATGAAGAGCCTATTTCGACGTGTGTAACACGTGATACCCGTGTGCAAAGTGATAAAGAGTGTATCCAATTTCAACCTTTCATGGATAAACATTTCCCATTAGGTATATTTATTATAAAGTTATCGTACATGCTTTGTCAACTTTTATAAATTATAATTTTTTAGTACTAATTTCTAAGTTCCAAATATTCATTTAGACAATCTTTATGAAGTGGCTATTTCGACATGTGGTAGCTCTGATATGTCGATACAAGCTAATAAAGATTGTATTAAATTACAAAATTCAACGAATAATACTTCGGTTTCAGGTAAAACCATCCCTCATTTATTGTTACACAACAATTTTCAGCATTTAAAGATTCCTTAAATTCTATATCTCTTCGTAAGTTAATTATATTTCTTTTCTTCTTTTTGCTCAACAGGTGTATCTACTCAAACTGAAAAATCTTATTTGATGTCAAGGTTGTGCCATTCTAATCTGAAGAATTCAAATGTATCCTCTCGAGTTTTGAATGTTTCTAGTAAGTTTTACGAAATATGTTATTTAAAAATTTTAAATATTATTATAGAACAAACAAACTTAATATTTGAAATTTATTAAGCTCCATCAGATTCATATTTATGTTTAAGAGTTACTTACTTTAAATATGATATGTTTACAGATGACATACCAACAGGTGTATCTACTCAAACTGGGAAATCTTATTTGATGTCAAGTTTGTGTCATTCTAATCTGAACAATTCAAATGTATCCTCTCGAGATTTGAATGTTTCAAGTAAGTTTTACGAAATATATTATTAAAAAGATGTAAAAAATATTCTAGAACAAACAAACTTAATAGCTGAAATTTGTTAAGCTCTATCAGATTCATATTTATGTTTATCAGTTACTTACTTTAAATATGGTATGTTTACAGATTGTAGTAAAAAAATCGTCAATGTTGAAGAAAAATCAACATCTTAATTGTTTTGACATTGGTAGTTCGTCAAAAAAATACACAAGTATGAACAGTGCTACTTTCAAAAGAGGCAGAAATAAAGTTTCTCCGAATGTGCCTTCTATAGTTATAGCTTATGAAAAAGAAGATGATACAACACCACTTAATCCAAAATTTATTGGCATATCTAAAGGTATGCAATTTAAAATATTATATTTTGCTGTTTATATTAAGTTATCATTTCATGATATAGAATATTAAAAACATGATCTAATTTTAAATTATGAACCAAATTTTATTAGATTACGTTGATATGGGAAATCTTGATAAGACATGTCAAGGATGCAAAGCTAAATTGTGGAAGAATGAGGCTGATAGAGGAAATCAAAAACTGAACTCAAAGATTTACTCTCTATGTTGTATGCGAGGAAAAGTTGTTCTACCCAAATTACCTAATCCTCCTTACACGTTGAAAAGGCTTTTTACAGGAGCAAATGAGCAAAGTAAAGATTTTCTTAAAAACATTAGAAAATACAACAATATGTTTAGTTTCACATCTCTTGGTGGAAAGATTGATAATAGATATAATCGAGGTGGCGGACCTTATAGTTTTAGAATGCACGGAGAGAATTATCATTGTATTGGTACTTTGCTTCCTGAAGATGATCAGATTCCACGATTCTGCCAACTATATATATATGATACTGATCATGAGACTTCAAATAGATTCAATGCTTACAGGTATTCATATGTTTTAATCTATGATATTTTTAATTATGTTATTGTATATATATATATATATATATCACTTCAATAATATTACATGTTTTTTCAGATCTTCTAACGGTGATAACAATTCTGATGACAATTCAATGCAAATTGTCACTGTATTCGAGATAAGAAGCCTTTTGGATGACATTAATCCATTAGTGAAGAAATTTAGAATGGTTAGAGATCGTTTTTCTATGAAAGGAGATGAACAAGTACAATTAAAGCTTATTGGCAGAAGAGATAAAGATGGTCGGATGTACAATCTTCCTACGGCAAATGAAGTGGCAGCTTTGATTATTGGTGATATCGATGGATCGTTTGATAAAAGAGACATTATCTTGGAGCGAAAATCAGGACAGTTAAAAAGAATTAGTGAATTGCACCCTTCTTACCTTGCACTTCAATATCCTTTACTTTTTCCTTTTGGTGATGATGGGTATAGAACTGATATATTCCTCCGAGATGTACAAAGTTCTGATGAACGTGGCAGGACAAATTTGTCCATGAGAGAGTGGTTTGCATATAGATTGCAACAGAGAGATAATGAGGATTCACTTTTGCTAATCAGTAGAAAACTGTTTCAGCAATTCTTGGTAGATGCTTTTACAATGGTTGAAAACCAGAGGCTTTACTATATAAAAAATAATCAGAAGAATTTAAGGTTTTCTACAATCAGCAAATTGAACACAGCACATGCTGATGGTCTAGGAGATTCATCTTCAATTGGTAATCGTGTTATCCTTCCATCATCATTCACCGGTGGAACTAGATACATGCAGCAAAATTTTCTAGACGCCATGGCTCTTTGCAAGTGGTATGGTTATCCAGATCTTTTTATTACTTTTACTTGCAATCCAAAATGGCCAGAGCTATGTAGAATCTTGGACAAACTTGATTTACAAGCTGTAGATAGGCCTGATTTAGTTAGCAGACTATTTAAATTAAAGTTGGATGATTTAATATCTGCTTTAAAGGATGAACACATTCTTGGTCGTGTCAATGCAGGTATCTAATTTGTTTGTTTAAGTACTTAGTCTTTTTTTATTTCAAAGACATTAATCATAGTTTATTCTTTTCTACAGTTGTGTATACTGTGGAATTTCAGAAGAGAGGTCTGCCTCATGCTCATATATGCTTATTCTTTAGAAAAGAAGATAAATTGCCAAATCCTGATGATATAGATCGAATTATATGTGCTGAATTACCTGATAAAGAAGAGGATCCTGAATTATACCAATTGGTATCGGAATTCATGATGCACGGTCCTTGTGGAGCCGATAATCCAAAATCTCCGTGTACAAATAACAACAAACACAAATGTACAAAGAAGTTTCCAAAGAAGTTTAATAGCCATACGTACATTGACAGTTACGGTTATCCTGTTTACAGACGTCGTGACACTGGAGCATTTGTTGAAAAAAATCGGGCTGTATTAGACAACAGGTATTTTATTTCTGTTACACATTTTCACTATTTACAATCATTTTTCCATCTAATATTATAGTTATATATGTATAGATAATCAAAGTGTGTGTGTATATATATACACACATATATACAAAAGACAGTTTTTATTTTTCACTTCTATACATTCATATATACTATAACTATAAAATAGTTTTTATACTATCAAATTTATCAGACTGAAAATATATAGATTAGTTATTTAAAAAAATTGTTAATTTTTTTTTCTTATTAGGTATGTTGTTGGGTATAACCCTGTTCTGCTTAGAAGATTTCAGTCGCATATCAATATAGAATGGTGTAACCAACTTGGATCCATCAAATACCTGTTTAAGTATATAAATAAGGGCCCGGATAGGATTACGGTTGGGTTTTCAAACATCAATAAAAATGTTCCAGATTCAAATGATGATAACCCAAACGGTGAGAATGAAGTCAAGAATTACTTTGATGCTCGATATGTCTCTGCATGCGAGGCATCATGGCGTCTTTTTGGATTTGAGATACATCATCAAACGCCTCATGTAGAGAGGCTCTCATTTCATCTTGATGGTGAGGAACCTGTTGTTTATGAGCCTAGCAATCATATCAATGATATTTTAGGTAAATTGTCAATATGCAAATCTCAATTCCTTCAGTGGATGGAGTGTAACAAAACAAATGAACGTGCCAGAGAGTTGACATATGTTGAGTTTCCCGCATATTTTGTTTGGAATAAAAAAGATAGAAAGTGGACTGAACGAAAAAGGGGTTTTGCTCTTGGAAGAATTAATTATGTTTCTCCTAGAGCCGGTGAGGCATTTTATCTGAGAGTTTTACTGAACAAGGTCAAAGGTCCTACATCTTACGATGATATCAAAAAAGTTAACAATGTTACTTATGATACATTTAGAGATGCTTGCTATGCTCTTGGTCTTCTTGATGATGACAAAGAATATATAGAATGTATTGAGGAAACATCACGTTGGGCAAGTGGATCATATTGCAGATCATTATTTGTTATTTTAATTACTTCAGATACTTTGTCAAGACCCGATTATGTTTGGGAAAATACCTGGCAATTTCTTTGTGATGATATTCTTCATAATCGTCGTAAGGAGCTGCATCTTCCAGGTAACTTCTTTAACTTTACTGAAGAAATTTATGTAATTACATTAATAATAATTAACATATTTTCGTTATTTCCTTTTTTAATAAATATTATGTTTCAGATCTTGAGCTTGATGAGAGTGTTATAAAAAATATTGCTTTAGCCAACATTGAAGATATGCTGAAAGGTTATGGTATGACTTTGAAAAATTTACCTTCAATGCCATATCCTGATTTCGAGGTTATTGAAGATTCTTGCAACATGTTGATACAAGAGGAATTGTCATATGACAGAGATTCATTGAAGCAAGAACATTATCTTCTTTATTCTAAGATGACCAATGAACAAAAAGTTATACATGATAAAATAACGAATTCTGTCATCAAAGGTGAAGGTGGTGTTTTCTTTGTCTATGGA